>PVKH010015287.1:0-16148 GCA_004027955.1 Chaetophractus vellerosus | reverse complement strand
ACACAACTCTTGTTGTGTCTCCTTGATGTAGGAGCCGTGGACAGTGGGTGGTCTCACAGCACCCACACCATCCAGGCCAGGCACCACAAGTGAGTTACAAGGCAGCCTCCACTATAATGCTTCAGTTTCCTGCCCTAGTGGTTTTTATCCAGAACCCTTAATGTTACTTTAACAAATGTTACTTTAACATAGTCTTTTGTGGTTTAGCAATGATACATTTGGTAGCCATCACTGAGGAGGGGAGGATAGACTGGAAGCTTCTAATTTAAAAAAAAAATGTGAATCACATGTATTTTCCAGAAAAATGGTATACGGCTACACTAATGTCATTATCTGGACCACATGATTTGTCAAACTAAAACTAACTTTCTGTGGCTCTCTTTCTCCTTCTTTTTCTTATATAACATAGTGACAAATTAAACTACAGTGGGCTCCCCCACTAGAAGTCTGATTGGGACAGTGGTTCTTTACCCTTTTTTGTTCCACAGACCCCTTTGCCAGTCAGGTGGAAACCACGGACCCCTACTCAGAATGTAGCGGCAGACAGTCTTCTGACACTCAACATTGGCATGTCTTTAAATTAAATTTTAGTATTACTCAAAATTACATTTTAAAACTTTCCCATAATTTCAATACCTGATAACCAAACACGGTTCAACATCTGTTCAAATGGACATTTTTGGCAAACATTTAGAAATTCGAGTTTTCCCATGGCGTCATAAAACCATCTCCAACATTCTTACCAACCTTTTTTGCAGGCAGTTATCCACTGCACTCAGAACATGGTACATCAAAATAAAAATCATACTAAGTCCACACTATACTGTGTAGTATTTAATAAATACATCATACCTGCATCAACATGTCCCCACAAGAAAAATATTTCTTTGAATTTTCAATTCAAGCTCATGGACCCCCTGAAATCTTGGTTAAAACCCCCCGGATTAGGAGTTTAGTGCAATGGAAAGTACATGGATTTATACATCAGATATCCCCGGGCCTGTATCACAGTTCTTTCACTTGCTCCCAGCGTGATAGCGGGCATGTAACCTCTGGCAGCCTCAATTTTCTTGTGTCTAAAACAGGGATAACAATGCCTACCACAGATTAAATAATGCAATGCGTACAGAGTGCCTAATACAGTGTATGGCACATGTCAAATACAAATAAATGTTTGTTTCCTCTCTCCTAATCCAGACATTGACTGGATTAGAACATTAGAACAGGATTGGGATTAGAACGTTCTTCCAAAGGGTCTCTAACTCAATAAACTCCTAATCAGTCTGGGCCATGTGGCCTAGCTTGGAAGCCTAGGAGTCAACAAGATAGGCCTCTGGGGTTGGTTTAGTCTCATAATTCTTTGCCAAGGTGTGAGAAAGAACCAGGCACAAGGTGCCCCTCTATTGACTCTTGGTAGTGAATGAATTGACAGCTGGAGTTCAGGAATGGTATTCTAAATCATGACAAATGGGCATTCGGAATGAGAGCTGAGACTATGCCATCTCTTGTAAGCCTGTGGCCTGGATTCCATTAGGCTCCCTGCCTGAATATCCCACAGGCACCTCAAAACTCATCATTTGTCAAACTGAACTCATCATCCCTCTCCTCCCCCGAACCTGTTCCTCCCTTCACATTTCCTCTTTTGGCACATGGCAACACGATCCATCTCGGCACCTTATTCGGACTCTCTGGCTCCTCCATCTTGCTCTTCAACCACATCAAATCAATCACAAAGTCCCAATGATTTCACCTCCTAAATTCTTTTTGCCTCTGCTTTCTCCTCTCACTCCCACTGCTACTGCCTTGGTTCAGGCCCATATCGTCACCTACTTAGACCAGTGAGGCAGTGTCTTAATTGTCTCACTGCTTCTAGTCTCGGCTTTTCTCTCTCTCCCACAAGCCATCTGCCATAAACCAGTAAGACCACATCATTCTTTTTCTTAAAATCTTTTAATGGCTCCCTATTGCCCACAGGATAAAGTCCAACCTCTTTAAGAAGGCATAAGTGGCCCTTCATGATTTTGACCTTTGTCCTTTTTAACTTCATTTCCTGCTACTCTTTTTCACATGCTTTAAGTATTGGTCACACTGATACAAAGAGTATGTTGGGCTGAATTTTCTCAGGTCTCTAAGCTTTTGTGCATGCCGTTCCTTCAGCTAGGAATGATTTTCCTTTTCTGCTCTGCCTGGTGAATGTTTACCTATCCTCCAAGGTCCAGTTCAAATAATATTCCCTAAAAGGAAGGAGGAGGTGTTTGTCTTCTGAAATCCAACAGTGTTCTTCTTCCAGTGGCTCTTTCATTGTGTTGGGGCTACTGGTATAGATGTGCGTATCCCCTATTGGATTCCACGGTTCTGGTGGACAGAGGTTGCATCTTATTTATGTCTGTGTGTCCAGTCCCTGTACAGTAACTGGCATACAGTGGAGGCTCAGAAGACACTTGCAGCCAAGCACAGGGATATAAAATATATACAACCAGGCCTCAAACTATTGGTTTAAAACCCTGTCTCTTGTTCTTCCAGTCCAATTAGTATGAACCATAGAGCCAAGGGAATCAATAAAAATCAACTTTCTTCCTCAGAGGCCTGCTGTCTAATGGTGACTGCCCACAGGGTCAGGGCAGAGTGGCTTCCTCAGAGCAAGCTAGGCAAATCCAAAGGAAGCCACGGCACTGGAAAGAGTTCCTAAGGGCTTTTCCTTTTGTCCCAGGAACAGCATAAATAGTGACCTCTGTAGGACCCCAGGCACATGCTTTATTACTGCAGAAGGGTCCTATCCTACACCTTCTCAAAGCAGTGTGGAGTGGCAGCCCTCGGGCTATGGGAAGGGGATTTGGTGTTTGGTGAAATTGTACTACTTTGCCCCTGTTCAGCCCTGATTGTAGAGATCTCACGAGATCCTCCTGTGTGAGATCCTCTCTACCCCACAAGTAATCCTGTGAAAGAATGCCCTTATGGGTTTACCCCAGCCTGGTCTTTACTCCAGGAGACAGAGGGCGAAGCGCCTTTATGACTTTATCCTTGCTAGGAGTGTTTAATGCTGGAAGAGGCACAGATGCAGTTTTCCATAGCTGGTTAGCAAGTTATTTATGATTCACTGAGGCCACTGGCAGGAACATGGTCAGTTTGCCAAATATCATGGGGACGGGGATGACATGCAAGAAAAACTAAAATATAGTGTAACCCTTTGTTCTATTATTATAATTTACACAGTCTCATAATTTATACCTTTTCAAGTTCCATTAGAATTCCTATGTTGCCATTAGCTAAAATTTTCTGAATTCTGACTGAATTTCTAATAATATTCTCTCCTTTTCCAGAAATGCTTAGTCTTTCTCTTGACTTTTACTATGAAGCTAACTAAGGAGGGTAGCAGTCCCTGCTGTTAAGAAACAAATGAAAAAAAAAATGCCTAACATCTTTCTTAGAAGGGCTTGGTCCACCATAGCAGGCCCTTAACAGTTCCTCTGTAAGATGTTGGTAAATGCCTAGCAGCCTAGTGCAGGAAGTAGCCACGGCAGTCTGCCCCTTGGAAAACTGTTTATCTGGGTGATAAGATAGGTTTACCACAATTCTTACCAAGGCCCAGCCGTATTTTAAAAATTGCTGCTAGTGTTGCTGAAGTGCAACAAGCACTTACTAGAGAATGTATTTATTTCTCGATATTGGCATCATTTTCCCTTGGTCCCTAGAAAAGAAAGAATTGTGTGTGCCAAGGAAACCAAGCCCAACCAGGTGGGCTCTTCTGGAAACTTTTGTCATCCTCATTAATCAGTTGGATCACCAACGATATGGTGACAAGGGAGGACCATGAGAACCAGACTGTATGGCTTACTGTAGGAAAAAAGCATCTTAAAGCCAGGAAATACTGAGATCCAGGTTTTGATCTAGGCCTGGTTGTCATAGATGAAGGAAAAGATCTGATGGTCTTATATTGTTTTTAGCAATAAGAAAAGGTAAGACAGGTCAAAGCGCTGGCACAGTTGGATTCCGCTGTATTATTATGCTGCTTACATCCCTAGTTCTGGAAATTCCTAAAATGTGTATATCCATCTCTGTGTCCCAGGCAGTGCTAACTTGTTTTAACAAGTTCTCCAGATGATTTTTTTGCACACTAAAGTTTGAGAAGCATTGGGCAATACATTCCCAAAGTATGTATTCTGTGAGTTTTTAATGGGTGCCATGACCCAAAAAAGGTTTTGCTTATGATAAAATAAATTTGGGAAATGCTGGGTAAAAGAAAGTAGGTTTTTTTTTTTTTTTGGGGGGGGGGGTGTTCCTAACACATTTAAAGTAAAATCCAAAGTCCTCACCATGGCCTATGAGGCCCTGCCTGATCTGGACCCCTCTGACTCTCTGCTCTCATCTTCTATCCCTGTTCTTCTTGCTTACTGCCCTCCATCTACATTGATTGCTTAGCTTTCCTCAGCCCCACTAAGCACATTCTCACTTTAGGGCCTCTGCACTTGCTGTGTCCATTGCTTGGAAATCTTAGGTCTCCGCTCACATGTTCTTAGAGAAGGCTTCCCACATCATCCTGTCTAAAGCTGCAGCCCCGTGACTTCAGTCCAGGTTCTAACCCTGATGTATTTTTCTTTATAGTCCTTACTACCCTCTGACATTTAGAATCAATGGTTTGTTGATTGGTTTATTATCTGTCTTCCCCACTAGAATATAAACTCCATGAAGTGTGTGCACATTGCTGATTCTTTGGTGCCTGGCACATAGTACACTACTCAATAACTATTTATTGATGAATAAATGAATGGAGAGAGGCAATAGATGCTAGCAGACTCCACTGCATTGTAGAATATAGAGTAGCAACAGTGGAACAAAGGACAGCTGCCCTAGAAGAATGTGTGAGCCTCCCAGCCAGGCAAGAAAGAGAGGAGACTTGCAGGGCTTGGACCTCCAGGTTCTTACAAGTCATATGGTTTTGATTGACACAAATCATTGATTGTCCCCACCAAGGCCACTGAGGCATGGGGAAATGAATTTCATGAATTTTGCCTATATCATGTAACAACAATGACCATGTAGACAGAGTAGACTCCTGGTTAGCTCTCTAATAAAATATTTTCCTTAGCTTTTGCTCAATTACTAATCCCTGGGAAATCATTTACTTTCATGACTTCAGCTGCTATCAGTAGCTACTGACCAAAGTTCTGTATTTATTACCCAACTCTCTCTCCTGCATTTCCACTTCCAATGGAACATGCCCATTTGGATGCTGAATTAGCAACTTCACATTCAACACATTCGAGCTAAAAGCATGTTTCCCAACCCTTTCCCCCCCTCTGAGTCCCTTACTTTTGGTAATGGCACCAATACCCTCACGACTATAAAGGCCAAAGAACCCCAGAGGAAAGGCTTTTCCTCTCCTCATCCAAACAGTTGCCCAATCTTGTGCATTACTCCCAATGTTTCTTATAACTCTGTGTTTCCTTCTTTTGGTTTCTACCATAACACTGGACTATTATTATAATAGCCCCGACAAGAAACCTTTCCTTTCATCCATGTTATTTAATGTCCTGTCTCTTCTTTAAGACACATCAAATATTGTTGCCTCCAAGAAGCGTTTCCCAATGTCATCATTTAGAAAATGCACTTTCTTTTTCTCTTTTCGATATCACTTAGTACTTATGATTTCTGGTATATTCTACCTTGCTCTACATTAATTTGTATTGTTATTTTCTTCCTACCACCATACTGAAAGACCCTCTAGGGTAAAGCCTTTGCCTTACTCATCTCTGAATTTCCCCACTAGACACCCAGTAGGTATTTGTTGACTGGAAAGATCCTACCATATTTCACAGCAGCAATAATGTTCTATCATTTTCTAACAATGCCCTTTGGCTGGGGAACTCATTAAATGGTCACATTCACACTCAGGCCTCTTGGGAGTGGCATGGCCAATGTTGCCAGTCATTTGACACAGAGAAGGTACAGAAAGTTTAAGTGGTTGTCAGTGTCACACTATAGGGTACCTTGGGTGCCTGCAAGCCTGATTCAAGCATCTTTTTATGATGCTCCTTCTTCTGGAAACCCGCAATTGCTGTTCTCTAGCTTTCGGCCCTCTGAACTGCTTCTAGCAAGGGAAAGCCAGAGGCTTAATAAGGAATTTATCCTCAAGGGATACATTCAGATTCAGATGTCCAGGTCTCAAACGGAGACATGAAGCAATGGTCTTGTCTGCTTCTAAATCTGGTGGCTAGGGAGCAATCTAAAGAGGGTCTGCCTCCATTCCACCCACCCACCCACTTACCCTCCCACAAATCGCACAATTCATTTGAACTGACTGAACCCTCTTGCTAATTGCCTCTTATTGGCCTGTTACACGATGAAATAGGGGGAAGGGAGACAAAGCCTCCCTATTCACATTCTCAGTGGGCAGCAGGGGTCTCTGCAAAAATAGAGAAACTGGGGCCCAGGCCATTCACTTTTGAAAGTCAGGACAAGATCTTCCACCATTCAGAATCTAACATTACTAATCACAGCCTTGCATCCTGAGAGATTCTGTCAATTTCTCAAATGGTCTGTCAGAAATTTAGAGTCTATTTAATATTAAAACCTATTTAATAAACCAGCACTACTTCAAGTTATAGACTTTTTTTTCCTCCAAAGTGATATGCACTGTGCATTTTAATTTCATTTTTATTTTCTTCCCAGTTGGTGGTGAGAAGGAGATAGAGATAGATAGAGAGATAGATAGAGGGATAGAGATAGAGATAGAGATAGAGATAGAGATAGAGATAGATAGAGAGAGAGAGAGAGAGAGAGGAGGGAGGGGCAGTGCTTTTCATGAAAACATCAGTTCTTGTATTTAAGAAAGCAAAGAGGAGGCAAGAACTGCAGCCTGATAACTGAACTTTCTGTTTAGAATTCCCTCCTCTCCATTGGGTCTTAGCTGGGTTTCAATAATTACTGCTCAGGCACATAGTCTTGGAGCTTTGCTTTCTCTCAGACTTGTACACAGTTCTAGGAAGGGCTGTTGCCAAAGCCATCATGTGATTTATTGACCCTCCACTGGGACAAGAGGGAACAGATATAACTTTGTGATTTTATTATAAGGAGGCTGGGTTAATATTTCTAGGTGAAACAAGCTAGTATACCAAGTTCAAACATCTGAAGAGGGAGGTTGAGAAACCCTGAGTGTGGGGTGTAAGGATTATTCTGTCCTGGGGCCGTACAGACGTCGTCTGAGGCAGGGAGCAGGAGAAGAAAGGACACATTGTGACCCATTTCCAACACCTCCTGTGTGTAGAGGCGGAAGTTCCTTGCCTGCAGAGGGACACGCGCGGAGGAAAAATAGGAGAGTTACAACATGGCACTTACATAAACAACACCAAACTGGCATAAAACATCTAACGAAATTACACGACTTCAAGCTTGGAATTTTTATACAACATAAATATTAGGGTTCAGCCCATTTAATAATGCTATATAAAATCAAGATTTAAGGCAGTAATGTTCCACATAAACTCTGAAAACAACATTTATGCTTCTTATAAAAGCAGAAAATGATTACATTCTGTGGGCTTTTCAAAATGATGAATATAATTACATGAAGCAACAAAAATGTATTGAATTAAAAATCCACTAGTTTCAATTTAAGTTGGTTAAGGGGGAAAAATGTAGTTTCTGGCCAAGGATTGAGAAAATTTTACAAGTATCTTAAAAAAAAATTGTTGTATGCACTGCTAGGCAGCCTTTTCCCAACATGTATATGTAGCCCAAGAGTCACCAATGAAATCTGAGCTGCTTCAAACCTGCTAAGCCCAAGAACCCTTTAATAGTATCTACTGTCACCAGTAGAGCTGGTACTTTTTCCCTTCACCTGGAATGATCGAGTTGCTCCCTAGTGTCTTTATGGCACCTTGTGCAAATTATTCTGCACCATAATGTTGGCAGTTTTGGACTAGCTTTGCAATACTGATTTACAATCAGAGGAGTACCCCATTGAGAGAACCCTCTTGGAGTGTCTAATCTATCCTGTTTCCAAGGGTTAAGGACCAATTCATGACTGTCTTTCTGTTATTTAAAGAGAGCCAGTCACTCCTGTAACGGCCTTCTGGTTTACCTACTAAACTTATTGGTTCATTTGTGTGTATGGGTGTCGAGGGGTGTGGCGGGTGGGTGGGGATAGTGAATAAAAGCAAAATAAAGAAATACCAGGAATTCAACCTAAGGCTACACCGTGTTAATGTACTAGACAGAACCTGGTAAACTTTTATTCTTCTGTTCTATGCCAGTAGTTTTTCTTAAAGTTGCTTCTTAGTGAAGGTTAGAGTTAGACAAGACAATTCTCTCGGCAGCAAATCCTCTGTGGAAAAACAGTGTGTCTGTTGCTGCAGATTACACTGTTTTCTTCTGTTCTTGGAGAAATCACTTGTTTGTTTATTCTTTCTCTTTGCTTCATGTTATCCTGAAGCTGAGGCTTGGTGTCTTCTAGGATAGATTAGCCAATGATTTTCCCATGCTTGACCATAATACAGTAGGGACTGGGTAACTTGGAAGTGGTCAACGAGGAGGAGCTAGAGAAATGGAGCTGAAGTGCAACCTGTGTCTACTTTTAGGCATCAAATTCCAAACGTGCATGTTACATGCAAAGTGGTATTTAAATACATGAAAATAAACTAATAGCCTATTATTTTTTACTGCTCGAGCAGGTTTTGTGCAATGCAGTTCCCATGAGCCATAAAAGAAGATAAAATTGGTAAAGTCTTGTACCTGGTGTAGAGGTATATTGATCTGCTTAAGGAGCGCTTTCACTGCCATCTGGAGCTCGTAGAAGAACAATTGCACGGGGCAGTCAGAAGCATGATCCACACTTTCCATAGATTCAGAGCCAGAAAGCTTTTGGATCCATTCCCACTCCTCTCTGTATGTTGAGTCAAGTTAAAATTAGAACTACAACAAACGTTCAGAACACAGCTCAGAACTTTCTTAGTTTATATGTTCGGAACCTGGATAATTGATGCTTGGTGGTTAAAACTCAATGCAATTCATGAAATTTGATTTTTTTTGCCACCCAAATGGAGTTTAAAATGAACTCTTTCTAACTTAAGCTGAGCTCACCTATCAAACCACATAAACCTTGGAAGAGCAGGTCTAATTAGCATGAATCAGTTTTTGAGATGAGAGCTTTCAAATACTTTGCTAATAATTTCCTGACTGTCCTCATTTTTCTTCCTTTGCAGATCCTCTCTATGTTCTAAGACCCTACATTTTACTGCAGGGTCATCTGCTGGTTAGTCTCAGGGGTTGGGTAACCACAGGACTCAGGTCCAACTCAGGCAAAAACCACACGGCACATTTCAGCCTTGGCCTGTTGTAATCTTGGGGACTATTTTGGTTTCTCTCTCCTTCCAGAAGCTGAAGGAGAATCACAAACAGGAACACCGGATAATTCCAATAAAAAGGAATCAGGGGACACACATCACTGCTTCCCACCTCCTTGCAAACCAGTCATCTGTGTCTTTACCCTCATGTTCTATAATCCTTTCTAATGAACTTTTCCAAACACCACACAGAAGGGCAGGGAAAAGAAGAATGGTGGGAAGAAAGCACATCTGGTTTGTTCCCCAAAGGCTGCTCTTCAAAAGGAGCTTGAAAAGATCAAGGTAAATGCCTCTTGGGCAACATTGTTTCCACAGGTATTTTAGCACACGTCTCTAAACACATTCAGTTGGTCCAGTTTCTCCTCCTTCAAACTGTGCAGGGAGCAGCAGCTATATGCTCCCAAGAGCAAGCCAGAGAGGAAAGCATCTGGGGAAGGGAAGGGAGGAGCAGCGGACAAAATGTTTCCACCCTTGTGAAAACCCTCTGAGGGCTCTCCCCCAGGGGGGTATACCAGCTTGGGCTCCCATCTATGGGTCAGAAAACTAAATTGATTGTGGCATGAGCATTTCATCAGAAAACGCTCTGTTTTAACCAACTAACTCCTTAGAAAAGTTTCTGTTTTCAAGATATTGGCTTCATTTCAATTCCCACACTGGACAAGACTATGGAAAAGTGACCCTTTGTCCCAATAAGGGAAAAAAATATCAAAATTAAATCATATGATAATCTGGGCACACTTTTGGCTTCACAAAAATAATTGAGATCTTTGAAAACTTGCTCTGAAACTATTTCTTTTCTTTCTCCCATCAGTGAATACACCATGAAACGTCTACTGCTAATTAATCAGTTTGGGCTATAAGGATAAGGAGATGGTACTAGCAGACCAAAGACAACTGGGACCTTTTGTTCAATGAAACTTGGATCCTTGGCAAGGGGAAATTCATTGTATAACTTCTTGAAATATGGAGTCTGAAGCTGAGACTCCAAATCTAGAAACGGGATGACAGCAACCATTGCCTAGTCAACCCGCAATGAGCCATGTAATCTTTTGGGAAGGACTGAGATGGCAGCTAATGTTGATTGTAGAAGTGACCACCAGATGGCAGACTTAAAGTCTAGGTGTAGTTGAAAAGTGAAAGGAGAGAATGTGGTAGCTAGAGAGTTCTTCAATGAGAGCATCATCGTCATCGTCACCATCACCATCTCCTCCATTTTCATCGAAGAGCATTTACTTAAAGAACAGTGTGAAACATTATAGATATGTTAATAAACTCTTGTGACTTTAGGGACCAACATAAATGACCAAATTAGAGGCTTCTTTGCTTAAGCAAATCTTTTGGTGTAACTAGAATTTTACACTGCAGATCTATTTTGTACTCTTTCTAACCTGAAGAACTCTAGAGAGCTCTTTTTCTTATCTTATCTTATCTTATCTTATCTTATCTTTTCTTTTCTTTTCTTTTCTTTTTTTTCCCTTTCCTTTCCTTTCCTTGCACAAATTAGTTCATTATCGCAAACTTTCAGAGGCCTGCTATGAGAGCTAGTTGTAAATTTGAGCCAGATTACCAAGATTGGGCAACTTTCCCAAAGCTAGCAGGGTAATTCACCATAATGCCAAAACATAGAGCAGAATTTCCAGAAGCTCAGGCCATGTTACTTCTTTTCTTCCCTAGAGAACCATAAAGAGGATAGGAAACAAAGAGTGAGGGGAGGGAAGAGTAAGAGGAGGGGATAGTTCTTTATGACCAGGGGACCAGTTCCTCTACCAGAACCCGCTACCAAAAACAAAACAAAGCAAACAAAAAGCAAAGAGAGAAAAATGAACATAATTGTTGAAGATTATGATGAAAATGTATTTGAAATAGCATTGTTGAAAGTAAAGGTCATCTGTCGATTAACCAGTTGGGTCTCAGTGGCTGCACCATGAATAACGCAAAGAGAAAAGTCAAAGGATGGTGCCCTTTTAGTGGGCTCACACCTCTAACCCATCAAGACCACAAGCCCTGCTTTTTCTACCTTCCGAATGTTAAAACCCAGCTAAGCCTTTGTTCCAGTGTGCTGTCCCCTAAGGACATCTCACCATAGAAATTATACTGAGAAGTAACACTCCAGCTTCTTTCTGGCACATCAAATCATTCACTTGAGACGTTGATTCATCAGAAGGAAAATCCAAACTCATGACAACTTACTTGGAAATGTTGCTGTTTTCACGGATCTTCACGTGGCAGAGAATGTTGGGCAACTTTTGGGTGACCAGAACTTTGATTTGATCCACAGAGCTACATAGCTTTAGGAAACCCAGATATAATCCAGGAGAGAGACGCTGATGGCTCCTTTTGTGATAAGAGAGAATGTCCTGTAGAGTGAAACAAAACAAAACAAACAAACAAACAAAAAAACACCAGTCTCGAAGGGCAATCTCAAAACCTTTTCCTTCCTAAGGTGGGCCAGGAATTAAAGTAGCTGTGGCTAAGTAATTAGGTGAGAAATCTCTGGTACCATAGAAATGTTGGGAAAGTGGTGGTGGTACAGCTAGACTGATCTTCAGAAGAATTCTCTTCTAAGTCAGGTAGTCAATCATTAATATATTTTGCATGCTTATTCTCTGCAGATCTCTATGCTGGGGCTAGATTCATGGGTTGTAAATGGGAGTGGGACAGTGGTGTGGAGATGGGTGATAAATAAAAATAGAATTCATAATTTCTGTCCTTGGAAGTCTTCTTGTTTAGTTGGGGGAGAACAGAAATTTGCAAGTGTAAAAGCTGACAAAGCTGTACAGGAATTCCTCATTATCTTGGGATAATTGGCACCAGGGAAATTCTGTTTAAAAAGAAACCACTTAGGGAGTAGATGTGGCTCAAGCAGTTGAGTGCCTACTTCCCACAAGGGAGGTCCCAGGTTCAGTTCCCGGTGCCTCTTAAACAAAACACAAACAAAAAAGCCAAACCATTTAAAATGGGATAAAAATTTTATAGTAAATACGAATAAAAGGTTTGATTGATTCTTTATCTTGAAAAGCAAAAAAAAAAAAACTAATACCAATAGGTTTATTTTATTTTATCTATACATTTAAGTTGTAATTAGAATTATGCACTAATAAACTAATTTTGAGAATGAAGAGAGAATGGATTAATATTGATTCTCTTATGGCTTAATTTTTTTTTTTTTACTGAATTATACGGTAGCTGAAAAGATATTCCCCACATTTAACTTTCACAATGTAATCATAGAGATAATCATTTTTGCAAAAGTGTCTGAGGGCTTCGTGTGTTTGTATTTCCCTGGCATTTAAAAAAATGTTGATATTCGAGTCATTCTCTTGTAAAATCCTTGTTAATTCAATTGTTAACTGGTCTACCACTACTAGATTCTCAGTTGTCAATGACTTTGCATGTGATTTGATTGGATCATCACATCAACTTCACTGGTTTCACAAAATTCTGTATCTTATACAAGATTTAAAGTTTTACTTTTAAATAGATTTTCATTGAATTTGCATTGTATCATCACACCACAACATTCCACAAGCAGCAGAAACTATCAAACTTTTTGGCGCAATAGGAAGTGCCAGCTGAGTTAATCACAGAAAGATGTGTGAGCTGGGTTTTGTTTTATATGCGGCCAGGTCTCTAGGGAGCTATTTGGGTTAGGCCTTTTGCTTCCCTATACAACTGCAGGGCCTCAGATAAAGAATTATTGGAAAATACAGACACTTTCGGGAAATGAATTATTGGAAACTACCCCACCCCCATCAGTAGGTAAGGCTTTTTAAATACTTGGGCAGTGGGGGGTGGGGCGCAGGGTTAGGGATGATGAGTCAGTAATTGAGTACATTGATTCTAAGGGAAGACTTTCTTGAGGCCACAGCTCAGCCCGGTTTCTGAAGAGAGTGAAATAAAGAGAATCAATTCTACCATTAATGGTGGTGAAGGCAAGAGGAAAAGAAAAACAGGCAGGTTTTTTGTACAGAATTCTGTATGGAGCAGAGGGGTGAGAGACCCTCCTTGACCACAGTACTCTGAAGGAGCGATCCCTCCCCTGTAGAACTGTCTGCAACCTCTAAGGCCCACTGTCATGCATTGCCGCCTCCACTCCATCCTTTAGCAAATGCATGTTGAGCTCCTGTGATGTGTTGGGCCTTATGAGAGACAATGGGGTTTCAGGTGAACATGATGTGGTCCCTCCTCTTGAGGAGGCTGAGACAGGCCATTTTATATCATCTCACAACATGTAGAACTGTGTGGGAGAGAGAGTAGATGACAATGTGAACTATGCTCCATGCTTAATGGTAGAGTTCCAGGATGCGTTTATCAATTGCAATGAATGTGCCACACTAATGAAGGATGTTCATATGGGAGGGTGTGGGAGGTATGAGAGTGGGGCGTGTGGGAATCCCTATAGCTTTTGTGTAACATTTATGTAATCTAAGTATCTTTATTAAAAAAAACCACAAATGATTGCAAAACACTGAAGTCAGGACAGACATACAGAGAAAGGAGTGCTTAACTTATATTTTCTTCTTTTATGCCCTTTTCTTGAACTAGACTCTGAAATTAATGGCAGACTATGAAAAAAACAGCTGTTTTTTCCTGTGTTATGTCCTCAGTACCCAGGGTTATTGCCTTATATGACAGGTGTACAAACTGTGGAAATCAGGCCAGGTAGAACAAATGGAAATAGCAGAACAGGGACAAAATAAGGATGGTTAAAGTGGGAGGAAGAGCTAATTAACATGTAAAGAAAAGCAGAGGCTAAACAGCTTTTAAAGAATGTTTAGCAAAAAACAGATAAAAGAAAATTTTCATTTCTTGATCAAGAAGGAAGGAATTCTTATTAATATCAGGATTTTCTATCCTGTCTTTTCAGAACATATCACAGATAAGGAGCTGACTGGAAACTCACTTATCTGTGAGGATAGTGGAATTTTGGAAAGTGAATAGGTAATCAAAGGGAGAGAAATGGTTAATGACAGGAGGCAAACGAAGTATTCAAATCAGCAGAATTTGATGATATACACCCTGGGGTTACTAACTGGACCAGCAGATGTGGCTACAGACCCATGGGTCATTATTTTTGAAAAGTCACAGAGAACTGGAAAAGTCCCAGGAGACTAGAAAAGGGCAAATATGCCTATTTTTGAAACAGGAAAGGGAGAAATGCAGGATGACCTTAGTAATTAAAGACCACCAACTGATTGATCTCTGGGAAGAATATGAGAAGGAACCATCAGACAATCAATTTGCAGCCAGTGAGGAAATCCGGAGACACTAAATAGCAGTTGACATGGCTTTGTGAAGAGCAAATCATACAGACAACTTTAATTTCTAACAGCAATAGAATGGGATCCACAGACCAGAAAAAGGTCTTCAGTATAATCTGTTTCATTAGATAACCTGGGAAAAGTAGAATCTTGACCACATTGCCTTAATAAGCAGAATATCTGGGTTAAAGTTTATTGGGTGATGGAGATGGTGTGAGAATAAGTGGACATATTGATGGCCAGAAGGGATCGGTCCTGAGGGTGAGTCTACCTAACCTATTTATTGACACTCTAGACAAAGAAAGCAAGAATGTGTGTATCACATTTGCGGGCCCCAAATTTGGTGTGGTTTTGATTTTCTGGAAAATAGTAATAGAGCTCTGAATGACCCTCTGCATTGGAAAAATAAGCCTATCATACTTAGGGTTGAAACTTAATAAGAAAATGTGCTTGTTAAGACCCAAATCCAAAAGTACAAATATAGGATGGGTATGAGTGTAAGAGCAAAACATGTGGGGGTCAGAGCTGACCACAAATAGAATGTGAGTCAGGAACATACTGTGGTTATGCAAAAAACCAACACCATTCTGGGATGGAGTAATTCACTTTCAATTTTTTAAAAAAGGCCATTACTGAGCATCTACAATGTATTTTCCTGCCTTTACATAGTCATTTATACTTCATTAGTCACAACATTTTTGGAACCTGCGAAATGCATGGGAATAGAAAGCAGCTGTCCCATTCACATAATCTGAAGGGTACTAGAAAGGCCAAATCAAATGCCCATGGGCCGATATGTTACCTCTTTGATCTCTAACCTGCACTTCTAGCCTCTTCCATTACAGCTCTTTTGTGTCCCTTATCTTCAGCCAAAATGGATTTGCTTTTTCCTTCCCCACACATGCCCTATTCTCTTTTTTGATTGTCTGTTAGCTCATTGACTCACTCGTTTTACCAACTTTTACTGAGCACCTACTCTGTACCAGGCATTGTGCTAGGACACTGGTGACACCAAGATGCAAGTCATGATCCCTTCCTTGTGGAACTCCCATTTCAGTGAGTGAAAGAGACATGCCAAGTTTTTCAGCCCAGTATGATAAAGGCCATAAGAAGGCTTGGGTAAGGTCTATCGTGGGCCCAAGGGAGGGTGAGATCTACTTTTCCAGCTTCTGCCTCCTTTCTTCACCAGTCCCTCTATTTAATTCCTTCCTTTCTTCCCTCTTTCTCTCTTTCTCCACCTGGCGAACTTAACTTACCCTACATGGCTCAGCCAAATGCCACCTCCTCTGCAACGCCTTCCCTGATATTTCCAGGCAGAATTAATGGCTGCTTTGTCTATGCTCCCATAGTACACCGTTTGTACTGCTATCAGGCTCTGGTTTAATTCTGCCTTGTATTACCTTGATTTGTTTACAAGTCTGTCTCCCTCCCTTGACTGAACTCCTTGAGAGCAGGGACCTTGACTTATTCATTTGTTTTTCCTATCGCACCTAGCAGAGTGCCTGGCACCTAGTTGGTGCTGGAAAAATGTTTATTAAAAATGAAG
>PVKH010015286.1:0-16152 GCA_004027955.1 Chaetophractus vellerosus | reverse complement strand
AGGGCTTGGCAACTGTACAGGCTCCAGTCAGAATGGGACTGGTGCAGTTTTTCCTTGCCCTTGCAAGATTAGTATCTTAAATCTTTTTGTTTTTTTTTTTCAGACAGGATACAATTGTCTTTTCTAGCAAAGTTAATTTAGTGAAATTAGATAGTTAAAGCTGCAATCTATTTATGGTTGTACCAGCTTTAGTTATCCATGCATCAATTGATAGACTTTTGTATTTTTTTTTCCAGTTTTCACTGCCATGACCTTGCCCTAGGATTCATTGCAGGGACATTATTTCATTTGTCTTGGATAGTTTTGTTAGAGTGGAATTAGCAAGAATTATGGTAAGTTTATATTTTTAAGAAACTGGTGAAATGTTTCCCAAAGTGGCAGCATGATTTTACATTCTCAGAAATGTAAGAGGGCTCCCGTTTTTCCCCATCGGCTTTAATAGATGCTGTTACTTCTTTTGATTTTAGCCGTTCTGCTTTGTGTTTATGATAGCTTATAGCAGATTTCAATTTGTATTTCCCTAGTGATGAAAAGAATTGAATGTTTTTTCTCTGGTGAATGTGTATTCATGTATTTTCCCTATTTTAAGTGCTGTTTCCTTTTTTTTTTTTTAAATACAAATCAATTTCATTGATATGTGTCAACAAAGCATACAATTCATCCATAATGCGCAAGCAGTGATATTCGGCACAATCACATAGTTGTGCATTCATCACCTCAATCATTAGAGCATTTTCATTATTTCAATAATAATAAAAAATAATAAAACCCATCATCCCTCTGTCTCTCTATGCTTCCCTTGCTGTTCACAGCTCCCATTTTTGGCTATTCTTGCACACCTTTTTCCCCCCTTTATAAATTGATTTGTATTTGCATGTTATATGAAGAATCATACATTATTTTACACAATATATTTACTTTATAGTAATGCAATATTCTTATATTTGTCCTTTTGTGTCTGGCTTGCTTCACTCAGTGTATTGTCCTCCAGTTTCATCCATGTTGTCATATGCTTTACAACTTGATTTCTTCTTACAGCTGTGTAATATTGTCTGCATACATCACTGTTGTTTATCCATTCATCAGTTGATGGACACCTGGGTTGTCTCCACCTGTTGGCAATCATGAATAATGAATAACTCTATGAACATAGATATGCAGGTGTCTATTCATATCACTGTTGTCAGTTCTTCTGGGTATATACCCAGTAGTCATATTGCAGGGTTATGTGGCAAATCTGGATTCAATTTTTCTAGGAACTGCCAACCAGTCCTCCATAGTGGCTGTACCATTCTGCATTCCTACCAATAGTGAATAAGTTTTCCTATGTCTCCACATCCTCTGTGTAGTTCTCTGACTTTTTAATAGTGGCCATTCTGATAGTTTTAAAGTGATTTCTCATTGTAGTTTTCATTTGCATTTCCTTAATCATTAATGTTGTTGAACATTTTTTATGTCTTTTTTGCCATTTGTATTTCTTCTCTGGACAAATGTCTATTCATGTCTTTTCCCATTTTTTAATTGGGTCATTTTCCTTTTATTTTTGCGTTGTAACATCTCTTATGTATCGTGGATATTAAACCCTTATTGGACATATGATTTCCAATTACTCCCATTGAGTCTGCTGCCTTTTCACCCTTTTGACAAAGTCTTGTGAGGTGCAAAACTGTTTAATTTTGAGGAGGTCCCATTTATCTATTTTGTCTTTTGCTGTGTGTGTTTTGGGTGTAAGGTCCAAGAAACTACCATGTACCACAAGTTCTTTAAGATGTTTGCCTGCATTTTTCTTCTAGTAGTCCTTTTATTTTTAGTTCTCTAATGCATTTTGAATTGATTCTTGAATAGGGAGTGAGATAGGAGCCTTTTTTCATTCTTTTGGTTATAGATATCCATTTCTCCCAGCACCACTTGTTGAAGAGACTGTTTTTTCCTTCTGACTTGGACTTGGTAGGTTTGTCAAAAACTAGTTGACCACAGAGGTGAGGGTTTACTTCTGGACTCTCAATTCTATTCTACTGATTGATGTGTCTCTCCTTATGCCATGACCATGCTGTTTTGATCACTGTAGCATTATAATATATTTCAAGGTCAGGCAGTGAAATTCCTCCCATGTCCCTCTTCTTTTTTAGAATGCTTTTGGCTATTTGGGTACACTTTCCCTTCCAAATGAATTTGATAATTGCCTTTTCTATTTCTGTAAAGTAGGCTGTTGGAATTTTGATTGGTATTGCATTTAATCTGTGAATCCGTTTGGGTAGAATTGACATCATCACCATATTTAGTCATTCAGTCCATGAACATGGAATGTCTTTCCATGTGTTTAGGTCTTTTTATTTTAATATTTTTTTTAAAAGAAGGTATTTAGATTACATAAATGTTACACAAAAATATAAGTGATTCCCATATGCCCCACTTCCCACACCTCCCACATTTTCCCACATTAACAACATCCTTGGGGCCTGGCTGTAGCTCAATTAGTAGGGTGCCGGTATACCATGTGGGAGGCCCCGGGTTTGGTTCCCGGGGCCTCCTTGAGCGGGCAGACCGCCTTGAGAAGGCAAGCTGCCATGGGCAGGGCAAAGCTGCCACGGGCAGGGCAAGCCCCCGCGTGCGGGACAAGCTGCACGTGAGCAGAACAAGCCGCCCACGAGCAAGCAAGGCCGCTGCATGGTGAGCTGACTTGGTGGGTCGCCGCAGCGGGGGGGAGGCAAGCAGACACAGAAGAATGCAAAAATCAACACAGCAAGAACAAGCAGAAAGGGGGGGATATATAATTAAAAACAAAAAACAAAAACATCCTTAATTAGTGTGGCAAATTCATTACAATTGATCAATTGATGAAAACATTTTAGAGCATTGCCACTAAGCATGGATTATAGTTCACATTGTAGTTTACACTCTGTCCCACATAATTCTGCAGGTTATGGCAAGAAATGCATTGGCCCGTATCTGTCATTGCAGTGCCATTCAGGAAAATTCTCAAGTCCCCAAAATGCCCCCCCATTTCACCTGTATTTCTTTGTCCCTACCCTCAGAACCTCCAGTGGCTACTGATTCCACATGAATTCTTTTGTTTCTTCCATTGCTAGAATCACAAGTCCATAGTAGAATACCAGTAAGTCCATTCTAGTCTATAGTTCACTCCCCAATCCAGAGGTCTCTGGGATGGTGCTGCCTGCTCCACCTCTAATTGAGAGTAGGCTTTGATCCCAGGGGCAGATGGATAGGACTATCTTGCTTGCAGTGGTAGACTCTCTCAGTTCCTTGGCATGGTCTTTGTCCATCATCATCTCCTAGTTAGTTGTCCTAGGTAAGTCCAATGAACTGGAGAGTAGGTATTGCAACTCCATTGAATTTCAGGACCCAGTTGGTGCTTGGACCCAGTTGGTCTCTTGGACTTACAACTTCCGACTCCAGCACCAAGTATAGGTTCAAATAAAAGTGACAGAAGAGGCATGTGTAGAGAAGTCACATCTGAGTCCAACTCTTTCACCCTCGGGAGCACAAACTCCAAAGTATGACCCCTGACAAGGCACCAAACTCTGGAGCTATCTGCCATGACTGTGGGTCCTGAGTGTTTCCACAGCCCTCAGGATCCCCACTATTTGGGGTAGTATCTACCTTGGCCATCTATGAGATCCTACTGAGATGTGCATAAGTGTTACCTCTCTGATGATCTTCCAACTCACTTTGAAGTCTCTTATGTTTAGGTGTTTTTTCATTTCTTTTAGCATTGTTTTGTAGTTTTCTGCATATAGATCCTGTACTACTTTGGTTAAGTTGATTCATTTAGGTAATTGAGTCTTTTTGTTGCTATCAGTGGTAGTCCAATATAGTGGACATCACAGACATAAATAATGAGGTGTGGGAAACAATGCCTGAACCACAAGGCATGGCTAGGCATTGGAGTTTCCAGATCTGTATTAGGCTAGTGCTAAATGGGCTAGTTTGGCAGGATTACCCTTTCCTGGCACTCCTCAATTCAGAAGACATGTGGTCACCTTTTCTCTCTACCTATCAGGCCAATGCCCTGTAAGGAAAAGGAGAGGTATGCAGATTCAAGAGTCTCTGGTTAAGGACTGATGGGGAAAAAACACTGGCTAATCCCACACACTGTGGATTCCTGAGGAGGCCGAAAGCTCATGGATGCAAACATCACGAGTGCCAGATAGCAAAAGGCTGGGAAGAATAGTGTTAGTAACAAGATCTGCAAACAGTCTTGTTCTGTCCTTGCATGTAGGGAGGAGGATACAAGATCTGCAAACAGTCTTGTTCTGTACTTGCATGCAAGGAAGAGTACTCTTCCCACATTCCGTCCTTGCCTGTGAGGAAGAATGTTTCAAAAAGTTTCTAAGAATTGAGCTGACTACAGGAGAAGGGAGTGTATAAAAATAAAGGAACAGGAGACCAGGGAGTCTCCTCTGCTTGTACCCTCCTTTTGTGTTGAGTCTTTTGTCTTTCATGTGTCTGTCTCATTTCGTAGGAACTTCGCCCACAACATTTGGCGCCCAACGTGGGGCCCCGGGATCTCTACAAAACCGAAAGGGTAAGCGCCTCCTGGCATTGCGAGGGACTTTCGGCATTCCTTGTTCATTCTGTTTCATTTCGTCCGGCATTCTACGAAACCGGAAGTGTAATCGCCTCCTGAATTGCGAGGGACTTTCGGCATTTTTTGTTCATTATGGGAAATTCTCCCTCTACAGAGCAGGACTATATATGTCTCTTATGGGGATTGTTACACTCGATTGGGGTGGAGGCATCAGAAAAGTTACTTAAGAAGCTTTTTTCTCACGTTCACAAAGATTGTCATTGGTTTCGTTCTCAACCAAAGGTGCAACTTAATATACAAGAATGGAATCATGTTTTATTTGTGCTGTGTACACAGCATCAACAGGGAAATGTGTTATCTTCCTCATCCAATTCGGAAGCTGAGTTTTCCCCTATTGATGCTGTCACTCAGAAATTGCAAAAGGGTCTTCAACTTTCAGAGGAAGAGAGCTTTCCTCCTCCTCCTCCTCCTCCTCCTGTTTGCCCTCTACCTGGTGCTCTCTTCAGCTTCTTCTGCTCCTCCTTACAGTGAATCAGCCCGCTGCCTCCGCAGCCGCCTCCCCCTGAGTCTTCCACTGCTCCTACTGCTCCTGTTAACCCTTCTGTTCCTTACCCTTTGTTAAATCCCTTTCTTTCCCAAATTGATGAATATGACCAGTTCTTTCAAATCCTTGGCAAACTTATGTGCTGCCACCTAAGGAAGTGCCAGCCTGGACTTTGTCACTACTGGAAAATGAATACTTAAGAAACAAAATAAACTCTATTTATCCAATTCAGGAGTGAAATCATGGGTCAAATTAGTAAGCTCTATGTTTCTGTTGGTGTCAGTGTCAGTGTATATTTTGATACCTCTGGATAGTTATATTAAATTGATAAGTGAAAATTCTTAAAAGAGCTCTACTAAAATTTGATAAATTTGTTTAAGAAAATATGTTCTGTAAAAGTAAAATTTGTCTGAAGATAAAATGACTATAGTTTATGTGGTTATGGGTAGTTATAGGAAATTTGTAAAAACACTGTTTAAATAGAAATATTTAAATGATGAATTCCAAGAAGTCATTATTAAACAAAAAACCACATTGATAATAATATAAAAGTAACTTCATAACAGGAAAACCTGTCGGCAGTCAGCATCCCCTACCAACTTGTCTCTAAAAGACTGTTTCTAGTGTTGCATGCTACTAAGTATTTAAAATGAAGAAAAGTTATATTTGCATATAACCAATTTAAATCATCATTTTGACAAGTTTGTTTAGTGTTGATGGTAATTGTATGTATAAGAGGTAATCATTTTAGTAACTTATGTATGTAAGTTATATAAAATGTGTTTTTATTATTAAGGGAAAAGAAAATAATTTTGTCTTATGATAAAATGACTAGTTATTAAGAAAGAGTAAAATGTGGGACAAAAGCTGAATGAAGACAAAAAGTGCAGAAGGTGTGCAGAAAAGAAATTTTTGTGGTCAAAGTTAAGTAAGATTTGATGAGTCTATCTATAAAATTTTAAAAGCTTTAGTATCAAATAGTATACTGACACAAAATAAAATTTTTGTTCTTTCTCAAAGTTTCTTAAATCATTAGTCTGTTTTAGTAAAAGTTTACAAAGTTTTTCTCCTAAATAATCAGTATACAAAAAAGAAGGTCTGCTATATCAAAATAGCTTCTTGTACTGTAACCTTATCGTTTCCTTGGTTACTCAAAAGAAACAAGTCTTACCACTTTTAAAAGAACATAATGTTCAAACCTGCTTTCTCAAAGTCAAATCCTGAAAGGTAGGTTTTATTTCAAACTGTTACAATGATTTGGTCTTTTACCTAGAAAAAATTAATTAATTAATTAATTTAATTAAATTAAATACTAAAAATAGTTAAGTTCATTTGATATATTATAAGTTAAATGAAGTATTTAAAACTGTTCTACAATTAAAAGGAATTTTCTAACCTTATGATAATCAAAGTTATATGAGTATAAAGTTCATATGAATACTAAAGAATCACACCCATAAAAAATAAGTTTATTAATTGAATATCTGCTGATTAAAAGTCTTATTGTCTATTGTTATATAATCTATTGTAGTTACAAATTATGTATAATATACTTAAATACTAATCAAAACATTAATACAATACATTACATATATAAATAAATTAATTACTTGTATGTTACACATAAAGGTATTTTATATATATATATATATATAAATTTGTTTTGAGTGTGAACAATCCTAAAACTGAATGTATTAAAAAAAGGTTTGGTAAACATTATTCAAACCTAAAAGTAAAACATCATACAGAAAATTTTGTTACTCAACATACCATTGCCTTGCTAGTTAACACTTTTCCAATTTCAGGAAAAATAATGGAGGCTAAAATAATAAGCACATCAAGGATGTTTTATAACAAATTAAAGGAAATAAAGTACATTTCAAAAGGTGCTGTGTTCCTCCCTGGGAGCGCTGGCCACTCTCCCGGGGACTGATACTTAAACCTTAAAATGTACTGCCCAGGGAGTGTTATGTTCCTTCCTGAGGAGGCTGGCCCCTTCCTCAGGAATTAGCAAAATACTCACAAGTTGACATCTTTAGTATCAAATTCATTAATCATAAACACAGTCACCCAAAACTCTAACACCTGCTGCTAATTCAATACTTCCCAGCTAAAAGCTAAATATTGGTAAGAATATATGTAAAACTGCTCCATTTATCTATCATTCTATAACTGTTCGATATTGACTTAATCTTTTATTGATTATGTTATTTATCAGTATAAGCTTATTAAACTAAATATACATATTAGCATTTATCTTATATCTATCCAGGACTCTAGCCAAAAATAAGCCAAGTATATCAGTGTGTCCCCTGTTTTAGTAAGCATGTGAATGTATGTATACATATCATACAAGATTGGAGTATAACCAATAAACCCCTGTTTATAAACAATACTTCACTTATTCTATATTCTTTCAATTATTAACAAAAACACCCTATCTAAATATCAATAAAAAGTCCTGCCACAAAAAATGTTCAATAAACCCACCATGTGTCAATATTATGTCTTTAAGGCTTTATGCCCTATTCATTCTACCTTCCCACAAACATGTACTTCACCTCATTACAGCCCCCTCAAAAAATACTTTTAACATAACTCTATAAACATCTCCAAAATTCTTAACTCAAGCAAATAACCCCACAAGAACAATTATATCAGACATTATTTATGATAAATTTTCTAAACTGAAGGTCAAAATCAGATACGTCAGCAGCACAACGTTTCTAGCAAAAATCAGACAAAAGTACAGAAACAAATATTAGACAACCAGTTTATTAGAAGAATGAAGATAATAATCAATGGAAAAAGGCAGAAGTTAGGATAGGGTTTTGTGGTTTTGCTCTTATCATTACAGATAAAGGAGACCAACTTTAGATCCCATCTAGATGCCTAAAACCTAAACATAAACAACAAAAGAAGTTGAAATGATAAGGAGCAGCATTTGGCAGAGTCACTGAAGAAGCTGACACAAAAAGCAGAAAAGATGGTAACTTCTAAAGACAAAATATCCCTCTAACACAGTTATTCCTTGCTATGCTTACCTTGACCACCACAACAGTAAGTAGTTCACCTTCACATAATTATACATATTGGGCTTATATTACTAATCCACTTCTTTCAAAATTATTGACCTGGGGGGATGAATCCTACCCTGTTTATTTAATCAGTCTTTTCATTTTCCTGAGCCTGTTGATTCTTGCTTTCCTCTATAACCTGAGGAGGAAGGGAAATTTATAGAAAATTTAACTTTACCTTTTATAAACTACTCTCTTAGTATTGGACTTGATCCTGCATACATACAGCCTCAGAATCGCAGCATGGCTTTAATAAAGAAAAATCAAACTCGAATTTATATTCTTATTTTCCCTTCTTTACCATATAAATCAGAGAATATGGTAAATCTTACATGTGCCTCTCAAAACAGACTACTAAATGTCAAATGGTATGTTTGTCATGGTTTTACAGAGGTTGTGTGTTTTAATGATTCCTATGAAATTGTAAAGGATTGGGCCCTTATAGGGATGCCAAAGCCTCTTAAAAACACAACCATATCTTGGTTCATTAAAAATTCAACCATAACCATTAATCACAGTAATCCTTATTTCTGGACTTTTGGTAATACAGCATCTACTAACAGCTCAATAAATTGGATAAATCAAGGAACATTTATCCTAAAACCTTGGAAAACTAAACTTAACAAAACTCAAAATTATTTGTGGAGATCATTTTTGGGAACTGGCCCAATTTTTGAATGGCAAGGCAATAAGGCTAATATTACCAATTTAAAAAGAAAATCAATTCAATTCCTTACAGTATGTGTATGAGATCCTATAGCCGTTATCATTGGAAAAGTAACTTTTGATTAGGGGACATTAGCTGCTCCAATTGCTCTTTATTTACATGTCTTAAGAATTCTTATTTGCAGGAAAATCAAACTCTTTTTGTAGCAATAAGAAGAAACGGACTATGGCTACCAGTCCAGATGACCAGACATTGGCAGCAGTCGCCAGAATCCCAGTTGCTGTGGCACTTCCTCTACCATTATTTGAAAAGAACTAAAAGACTGATTAGACTTTTAATAGCAAGAATTTTGGGACTGATTGGCATTATAACTGCCGCTGCTGTTACTGGCACAGCCCTGCATCAAGGAGTCCAGATTCAATATATTAAAGGCTGGCATAAAATTTCAAGTGAGTTGTGGCATAGCCAGTCTCACATTGATATGGAACTGAATAATCATATGAATGATCTTGAAATAACTATTATACATTTGGGTAATCAAATCTATAATTTAAACTTGTTAAGAGGTCTTAAATGTGATTGGAATGAAAGTTCTCTTTGTATTACCCCTTTGCCTTATAATAATAGTGAGCATGCTTACGAAGTGGTAAAACATCATTTGATCGGATATAAGCATAATATTTCTTTAGATATTTTGGAATTTCAAAAGAAAGTATTGAGCATGTCTCAAAATGAATGGAAAAAAAACCTGGTGCAGAAATTTGGAATGAATTGTCTGAAAATTTAATGTCAATCCATTTCACTGGTGGAAACAAAAAACAATTCAAATATCATTTTAGATTGGATTAGAAATTTTTGTTTTATGCAATTTAATTGTTTATATTTTCAAGGGTAGAGTATATATTCATAGAAAAAATGAAAAATTGAATCTGATAAATGCATTTATGTTAAACAACTTAGCCATGGAAAACTAATTTTACATTATTTGTAGTAGAAAGCAGTATACTAATAACCCCATGAATTCACTATTAATTAATTACATAAGAGCATCCACATAAGGAACCTGAAGAAGTATAAAATATAAATGAGGGCCCGGCTAGATAGCTCAGTGGATAAAGAGCGTGCTGGGATACCACATGGGAGGCCCCGGGTTCGGTTCCCGGGGACCTCTCCTAGCGGGCAGACCGCCTTGAGAATGGCAAGCCGCCATGGGCGGGCCAGAGCCGCAGTGGGCAGGGCAAAAAGCTGCCACGGACAGGGCAAAAGCCACCACGGGCAGGGCAGGTCGCCCGCGAATGGAGCGCAGCCAGCCACCCACGAACTGAAGCAAGAGCCGGCCGTGAATAGAAGCAGAAGCCGCCCACAAGTGGGGAAAGCCACGCCTGCGCAGTGACCAAGTCTCAGCGCGTCCCCGCAACAGGGGGGAAGGGGAGATATGTAATAAAATAAATAAATCTTAAAAAAATATATATATATAAATGAAATTGCCTTCCTTGTAAGAGCTCAAAAGCTTGGCTGGTAGCCAGTGATGGGTAAGATTCTCAGAGGAGGACAACCTAAGACAGGCACAGTCACAAGAGCCAAAGGAAGAAGACAAGGTTGACAAGGTGTCACCTTGTATCATCATTGTAAAGAAACTAACTTAATTATTTCTCTAAGTGGTTCCTATGTGATACGATACTTTACTTATCTATAAAATAAAAAAGGGGGAAATGTGGATTTCTGAGGAAGGCTGAAAGCTCATGGATGCAAACATCACGAGTGCCAGATAGCAAAAGGCTGGGAAGAATAGTGTAATGGTTTCAGAGTTTTATTTAATCATGAATTCCAAAAATACAGATTGGATTATTCTTATAAACTAATCTGTTCATCTGGGCATGATTAAGTTATGAGTAGGGTGTTAACTGCCACGTCAGTGAGACATTGAGCCCCACCCCTCGGTGGGCATGGTCTCAAGTATAAAAGGCTAGACAAGAGGCAGCAGCAAAAGCAGATTGAGAGAAGCAGAGAGAGAAGCGGAGATTTAGAGAAGCAGATTTGAGAAGCAGTTCTGATGTTGGAGTGAGCTGATCGCCGGATAGTCTACAGCTGCCTTGTGGAGAGACGCAACGCATAGAAAGCCTCATGGTCTACAGCTGAACTTGTGGAAGAAACAGAAGCTAAGCCCGGAGAGAAACGCAGCCCCGGCAGAAGAGGA
This sequence comes from Chaetophractus vellerosus, assembly GCA_004027955.1. Taxonomy (NCBI): domain Eukaryota; kingdom Metazoa; phylum Chordata; class Mammalia; order Cingulata; family Chlamyphoridae; genus Chaetophractus; species Chaetophractus vellerosus. The sequence continues at coordinate 5,118 of PVKH010015286.1, read as the reverse complement.
ACCCAAAGGCCTGAGCCCTTGCAGACGTTGGCAGCCATCTGCTCCAACACGTAAGACTTTGGTATGAGAAGAAACTCAAGCTTTGTGGCCTGGTAACTGTGAGCTTCTACCCTAAATAAATACCCTTTATAAAGACCAACCAATCTTTGGTATATTTCAAAAGGCACACCTTTGGCTGACCAAAACAAATAGTGTTAGTAACAAGATCTGCAAACAGTCTTGTTATGTCCTTGCATGTAGGGAGGAGGATACAAGATCTGCAAACAGTCTTGTTCTGTTCTTGCATGCAAGGAAGAGTACTCTTCCCACATTCTGTCCTTGCCCGTGAGGAAGAATGTTTCAAAAAGTCTCTAAGAATTGAGCTGACTACAGGAGAAGGGAATGTATAAAAATAAAGGAACAGGAGACCAGGGAGTCTCGTCTGCTTGTACCCTCCTTTTGTGTTGAGTCTTTTGTCTTTCGTGTGTCTATCTCATTTCATAGGAACTTCGCCAGCAACAACACACAGGTTCAGAAAAGACCTAGAACTACAGGAACGAGGTGGAACAAGTAGGAGGAAGAGGGTGGGATGAGAAAATGTGGACCCAAATTCGAAAGGAGTGGATATTAAACTATTTACCTTCAGTTGATCTGGGATACCTGAACACATCTCATTTTCTAATGGTGGAAGTTCCCTTCCCAACTTCCCCATGTCCTTCTATCATCCCCCATCTTGAACTGTTGCCTTGTATCACCATCAGACTGAAAAAGAATTAATTCAGGGGCAGAGTCAAATCTGTATGGCGTAGGTTAAACATCTCCATTCAGATGGCAGTCTACATCAGAACACTCTGACCTTGGAAAGAACTGGGGCAGGGTGTTCTTGTCCGGCTTATAAACCTGTTGTTCCAGTCTCTGTGAGGTGCATAGCTACAGCAGGACCAAGCCTTGGAAGTGGGAAACATTTGTAGGACTCTTAAGTTAGCAAGAGGGGATCCCTGGGATACAGGCCTTCACTACCCATACTTCAAAGTGTTCCCACCCCAACATAGAAAAATCTCCTGAACTTGAACCCCACTGGTTCAAACAGGGACTACGCTGACATGTCTCTTGGCAGTATCTATATAAAGCGGGTTTGTTAAATTGATCTCATGGACATAACAATGAGTGGGGCTAGCATATTTATAAATCTTCCATCTCTCTTATTTATTTAAAAAATTTTTTAAAGATACTTAGATTGCATAAATGTTACACAAAAAATATAGGGATTCCCATATGCCCCATCTCCCATACCTCCCACAACCTCCTACATAAACATCCTTCATTAGTGTGGCACATTAATTGCAATTGATAAATACATCCTGGTGTTTTGCCAAAAAGCATGGACCATAATTCACATTGTAGACCACACTCTTTCTCTCCCACACAGTTCTGCATGTTATATGATGATATAAAGTGGCCTATATCTCATTGCACTGTCACTCAGGCCAATTCCCAAGTCCCAAAAAAGCCCCTGTATTACAACTGCTTTTCTCTCTCCCTGCCTCCAGAGCCTCCAGTGGCCACTGGCTCCACATCATTGTTGTAATTTCTTCCATTGCTTGAGTCACAATATGTCTATAGCAGAATACCAGTAACTCTACTCTAGTCCATAGCTCTTCCCCCCATCCTGAGGAATATGGGATGGTGATTTCCACTCCACTTCTAATTGAGAGGGGGTTTATATCCCAGGAGGAAGATGGATGGGAGTATCCTGCCTGCGGCTGTAGACTTTCTCCATTCCCTGGGATGGCCATTGTCCATAATCATCTCCCTTCCAGTTGTCCTGAGTGAGTCCAATGAGCTGTAGAGTAGGAGTTGTTGTTCCACCAAGGTTCTGTCCAGCTGGCACATGGACAGCCCAAAGACATATACCTACAAACTCCAGCACCAAGTGTAGATTTGAATAGAAAGGACAGATGAACCATGTGCAGGGAAGACATAATTGAGTCCAACACTGTCACTCTCAGGAACACAAATTCAAAGTAGGGCCCACTGGCAAGGCACCAAACTCTGGATCTATCAACCCTGACATAGGACCTGGGTGTCTTCAGAGCCCTCAGGAACCCCACTATTTGGTTGATATCCACTTTGGAATTCTATGAGATCCTACTGAGATGCATGTAAGCGTTACCTCTGGGATGACCTCCCAACTCATTTTGAAGTCTCTTAGCCATATAAACTCATTTGTCTTTACCTTTTCCCCCTTTTATTCAAGATCTTTTTCCAGTCACATTGCCAGTTGGCACTTGGTAGCAATCCCTCAGTGCCAGGGAGCCTCATCCCCGGGAGTCATGTCCCATGCTGGGAGGAAGATAATACATTCATGTGCTGAGTTTGGCTTAGAGAGAGGCCACATTTGAGCAACAAGGAGGCTCTCAGGAGGCAACCCTTAGGTACCCCATAACAATAGGCTGAGTTTCAAGAGCAAAGACTTATAAGGCTAGTCATCAATATGAAGGGCCCATCAGTGGATCATCCTCCTTTGCCAGTCACTGCCCCTGCACTTGGGGGACTGTTGCTACTCCCTTAGAGAATGTGGCAGAGTTCTCCAGGATGGGAATTCAGTATTCTGTCATTTATTGAGTGATTCTCCACCCACTGTGACAATGCTCTATGAGTATTTGAACATTTTTATATACCCTATATTTATGCTAAGGTGAACTTCCTCCTATGCCTCCCCCATCCCTGACACCCCACAACAGCTATCCTCTCCCAACCCAGTTGTATTAAAAAGAATGTTTTGATGTGTTAATACAGGTCCCCAAGAACCACTATGTTATTGTCTTTGTTCTTTAATCTTGTAATGTCACTTGTAAAATTCAAGTCTTCTGCCAGCTTAGACTAATTTCCCCAATTAGTCCAGCTTAGAAAGAAATGGCCAATGGTTCCAGGTCACTGCTTCCCCCAACTCATCTTCAAGAAGGTCAGTTGCAAATTTGGAATTTTCTACTGAGGATGGTAGTCCTTAGTAGACCAAAAGGATAGGATAAAAGACCCCCAAGAGCCCCCAGGTTTAAAGATGGCCTCCCACTGGTGGGCTTGGGGCCCCTTCTTGCCACAGGCTAAGACATCTACTCCCACCCACTACCCCCCCACAGTCCCCTGTCATGAACTGACTGTGGTCTCATTGGCAAGGTCTCAGTGTTTGGCTCACAGGCATCCCCTCACTTCTGTGCCTTTGGATACACTGTGGACACCCTCTTGGAAGAACTGGGTGGGGAGAGGATCCTGAAGATGAAGGAGGGAGGTGAGCTCTGTGGGCAGGAAGAGGCTTTTCAGGACCTGGGCCAAGAGGGTCCCCCAAGGTAATTGTGCCAGAGACCGAGGGGGCTACCCACCACAGCACCCCAAAGGCAGGGCCCCTAAACCATCAAGAAATAGGAGGAATTTGAGAAAACCCCTGGTACTTCTCCATGTAGCCAGCCAGGATACAACTTTAAACAACTCAGATGAGTCTGGGTGGCCTTAAAACACACATTTTCCACCCAGAAACCACTGTTGTATACAGTGGGTAAGGATTCAGTCCATAAAAATTATAGACCTTGGCATTTCAGGGACAAGAGGAATCCATCCTTCACTCACATTTGGTAAACCAGTACACAAAAAAACATAGAGTTGGTTAGCCAAACAAGAGTGGCATGCCTCATTGACCCACAACTCAGATCTCACCAATTCATTTATTGAGACAAGCTTATTCCTCTTATGTTAGATCTTCACTGACCAATACTGTAGCCACTAGCCACACATGGCTATTTAAATTTAAATTTAAACTAATTAAAATTAAATATGATGAATGGGTATATAAAATGTTATATCCATAAAATGGAATATTATTCAGCATTCAAAAGAATGAAGTTCTGATACACACTACAACATGGATGGATCTTGGAAACATGATGCTAAGTAAAAGAAGCCCACCACAAAAGGCCCCACATTCTATGATTCCACTTACCTGGAATGTGCACAGTAAGCAAATCCATAGAGATAGAAAGTAGATGGGTGATTACCAGGGGTTAGAGGAAGGGGAGAATGGGTGTGACTGCTAATGAGTACAGGGGTGATGAAAATGTCCTGGGATTAGGTAGTGGAAAGGGTTATACTATCTTGTGAATATACTAAAAACCACTAAATTTTATACTTTAAAATAATTTGTTATGTGAATTATATCTCATATATATTAAAAATTCCATTCCTCAGTCACACCAGCCACATTTCATGCGCTTGGCAGCTACAAGGGGCTAATGGTTACCATATTAGACAGCACAGAGCATTTCCATCGCCACCCAGGGTCCTGTAGGACAGCGCTGTTCTTGATACAAGGTCACAGCAGAATAAATGAATAATGGTCTTCTCTCTGCATGTGAGGAATGATTAAACTGTCATCATGAAACAGAAAGAGGTGCCATCCTCATCTGCTCCTTCCTCAGCTCTGGAATGCCTTCTCATCCACAGCTCCAGGGCAGGAGGAGGAGGAGAATGGAGACTATGCAACCTTCTATCATTAAATTGGTGCTTTGCCTCTTAAAGGAAATGCAGGTAGAGAGCAAAAGGGGCAACTGAGGCCTGTGTGATGAGGCTGCATTGATAAGCCTGTTCCTGCATTTCCTCCCAGACAGGGAGAGTCAAGATAGCTTGGCTTTTTCCACCTTGAGATAATTGTATGGTTCTTGTTTTCAATCAGCCAATCTTGATTGAGTACTCCAGAAGAAGGGCCAGTTACTGGGCACCATGGAGGGAGATAAAGTACATAAAGGATGGGGCCTCCTCTCTCAAGTCCCTACAGATAACTAGAAGATATCTGAAGAAGCAGCCCACACTCTGTAAAGAGATAGGAGGGTAGAGCCACATACCTAAGTATGGTTGGAAGGTGAAATCTTGACTTCCCAAAGAAAACCAGAGCATGGAATCAGAGAGTCTGGATTCTAGTCCCAACATTATCATTAACCAGCTGTGTGACTTGAAGGCAAATGTCTTTCCTACTGGGCCTCAGTTTCCCTCTCTGTAAAATGAGCAGGGGAGTGGGTAAACTCTAAATCATCTCTAGCTTCCAGCTCTAGGATCCATAAAATATTTATTGGTACTTTCTCTGTTCAAGAA
>PVKH010015285.1:0-16161 GCA_004027955.1 Chaetophractus vellerosus | reverse complement strand
TTGTTGTCAGTCATCATCCCCTTGTTACTTGTCCTAGGTGAGTCCAAGGAACCGGAAAGTAGGTTTTGCAAGTCTGTTGAGATTCAGGGCCCAACTGGCACCATGTTACTTTATATGGACTGTAGGGGAGAGTCTCTTTCATTGCTCAGTCAGGTTGTTAGAAGATTTCATTTTTTTGCAGTTGTGGGACTGAAGTCACCATTCCCTTACAGGGTGTCAGCTGAAGGTTATTCCCAGTTTATAGAGGCTGTCTGTATTCCTTGGCTCATGGTTCCCTTCATCCATGGGCTTAGCCAGCAAAAGTGGGTCAAATACCTTCCTTGCTTCAAGTCTCTCCACTTTGTTTTCTGTCACATCTCTCTCACCCACTCCTCTGCCTTCCTCTTCCACAGCGGGCCCATCTGAGTATTCAGTAATAATCTCCCCATCTCAGTGACCATAACCAAAATCACATGTGCCAAACACCTTTGTCATGTAACCTAATATGTTCGCAGGTTCTGGGGATAAAGGTGTGAACATATTTACAGGAGAAGTAGGGACATATTGCACTACTATAGGGCAATAGAGGGTTTATAGTAGCAATGCCTGTAGCCAGCTCTGATGAGGAAGAGTTTCAGAACTCTGGGTAATATATCATTTCATTTTAAATTGAAAAATGTAGGGATACTCTGGAGTAAGACCTTTTATTCAACTGTGATGTCCCCTGAAGACAGTCTTTCAAGAACAATGTTTTAACAATATCTTTATATTCACTTATACCATACTCTGTGAACATCCTTCATATGCTGCCATTGCTATTTTTAATATAATTCCCATTTTTTTCAATGCTATTGGTTCTACAAAGCAATGACTAATGCCATAGTATATCTCAAATATTTCAATAGGCTTATGATAAGTGAGACGTATGTTATTAATGAAAGTCACTTAAAATCTGCCACATGAATTCAAGGGTTTAAATAATGTCTCCAAAGTATACTAACCATGGACTAGTATTAATGGAAGCAGCTATATTGAATTGTTTAAATAACAGTTCTATTAAATAAACAACCAAGAAATTTGTTAGCATCTCACAGATCATGTCTTTGCCAGATTATTGTGTGAATTCCCTATAGCTTTCAAGAATAGTAGAACTAATAATTATAAAGCAATGCGTGGATTTATGTGTCTGTTTTCTGCCAGATACACGGTGGATCGGCATACTGATATGGATCGGGTTTTCAGTATTCACTCAGAAAATGGCTCTATTTTCACTCTGAAGCCCCTTGACCGGGAATCATCCCCTTGGCACAACATCACCATAACAGCTACAGAAATAAGTATGTTGGAGAAAAATCAATCTGAATATATTTTCTTTCACCTATGTTGTAAAATAATGATTATAAGGAGCTATATTTTCTGGAATAGAATAATTTTTTTATCTTTAGCAAGATCTGAGAGAAATGATTTAGGGTGCGTTCGATTTTTAAATTATTTTAATGGTTGTCAAATTATTTATTTTAAACTTGATTCTTTCACATCTTATTGTAGGATAAGAATATAATCCTAGCTCCTAAAAATAATATTTCAGTTTAAGGAAATTGCCTACTCTAACTAATACATCATCCTCAATCATTTTGTGCTCTTTTTGTTGTGATTTCCATTTGGACCATGTAGCAAGCTGAGTCAAGAAAGTGAATGTAGCAGAACTTATCTGTTGCTAAGTTACAAATGGGACTAATGGTATCACTGCTTCTCTGTAAATGAGACTGAAATCTTATACATGTTCTGTTTGCAGATAACCCAAAACAAAGTAGTCATATCCCTGTCTTCATCAAAATTTTAGATATAAATGACCATGCACCGGAACTTGCCACATACTATGAAACATTTGTTTGTGAAAATGCAAAACCTGGGCAGGTAAATAACATAAATTTTTTTTTTAAGATTTCTCATTTAAATGGTAGATGAGAGTACATTAATTTATTTGCAAATTGTTGTCATTCTTCCATGTCCCCTGTTTTTCACCCCTTACCAAATAAAAAGATTTTTAAATGACAATTTTTTTAAATTGTTTTTGTTTTGGAAAATAAAATAGCATGTTATTTACAGCATGTTATTTAATACATATGACCGGTATATAATGAATATTACATATATAAAAAGCTTTGATCTGGATTTATTATTATACTGATGCAAGTTATATTCATGAATAGAATGAAAATAAATAGTACTATTTATTTTACTCTAAAACTGTAATGAATGTTAAAGTACAGTTTTATTTATGTACCACATATTATTATTTTCTGTTGATATAATCTTCAAATGGGGAATAATTGAATTATATATATATAAATATTGATAAATACACCTAAATAACTCTCTGCATAAGTCATAAACCAAGTGATATGCCCATGAAAGACCTGTGATCACCTATTTACTTGGACAACATTAGATTTTAAATGTCTACTAATGTGTAAATATCCCATATTAGTTTTAATGTTGATTCCTGCAAAATTATCAAGGTTGAATATATTTATAAATAGGTGGCCATTTTTTATCTTTATAATTTATAGATATTTATACCCAAATGTCTATTAGGATGCTTATCTTACATTGATTCAAGTGACTTCTTGATAAATTATAATATTAATAAAATCTATTATGTTAATTAATTATGATTATTTTAATATAATATTACAATTGAGTTTTTATGCCAAAATTTTACAGTTGGTACAAAACATAATTTTCTTGTTAAAATTAACAAAGTTAAAATTTTAAATATATATATATTCTCTGCCTCCATACAAAGAGACCTCTTAACTTAGCTTCCTTTTCCTAAAACGTTGCCAAAGAGGAAGGCTTGACCCTTTCTCTGGCCCACATGCCCCCTTGCAGAAAAAGGTTTCTCTTCAAGGGTAACCACAAACCTCCTGCTGCTCCTTCCATGCCTTGGCTGTGAGCTCCCTAGGTACATGACGTTTCAGGTCCACTGGTGGACCTGCAAAAATGGACTTCTGCCGGCATTTAATGTTCTAGAAACACCAGCTCCGGTCAAATACCTGGTTACAAACCATATCTTGCATGGTCAGTGCAAACTTTATAGCCCAGAGTACCCCTTGAGGTTCACCTTATAAGTGAAGGGATTTGTCCTCTTATATGTACGTTCTCATCCTTGCTCAGTCTTCATCTCCTTGCTTCCCATGTCTTACTAATAAACTTATAAAATTCAAAAAATATATATATATATTTGAAGGAACTGATATATACATTCTCAAAACATGGTTAAACAATGGTCCATGTAATCACTTCAAGAAGTCAGAGTCTTAAAATCAAAGAAAAATATTCTTTATGATTTTAAAATATCACTACAAATTAGATTTATTATTTGATACTCAGGATCAATATGTAGATGAGCAAGAATATTAGATATGATATAAATGTTTTCTTACATTTTGCTTCAATTGTCAAAGAAAACTATTAGTGTGTTAAGTTTGTATTAATACTCAAACACAGTCAGAAACATTGTATAAAGAAAACGTAAGGTTACATGTCATTCTACCAATAAAAAGAATGAAGTTATAGTTAATATCAAAGAAGAAAAGTGTGGATCAGTGAGTATGCAGGGTGATATGGCTATAGAAGGGCAAATGATCTGGGACAATGTATAAATTAAACTACTCTAAAATTAAAATAATTATTCATCACTGAATGTTGGACTATTGAACTTGGAAGTGGCAAAACTGTTTATTTTTGTAGAAAAGAAATCTGAAAGCAGGGGTAATTAAATGACTGTGATTTCATATCACACAGATGGCAGATCCAGGACTAAGTAAACAGGCACCCTGATGAGTACTCTTGTGCTTTTTCCAACATAAAATGGTGAATGGAATATTTCTGCACAGTCTGTCATCCCCTTGCACACTATGGCACAGCTCTGACCTACATTGAGCACATCAAAGGGGTTCTGTAATTTCTTGACTTCAAAAAATTGTTTTTACAAAATGATAGAAAGCATTTATTTATGCATTTACCTAAATTTTGTAAATACCATTAAAAGAAAAGCAAGCAGTTTGAATAAAATATGTACTGTAATTGTAGTTATGTTGCCCCATAAACTTAAATCGGTTATTCTTACTTATATGTTCCACTTATACTACCAGTTATCTCAGTCAGATAGTATAAGTTCTTCACTTTTACAAATGCAATTAATAGCACTATTAATCTGTGGGAAAGTTTGTGTTAGGCACTTGTTTTAAAAAAAAATTGTTATGCTTTATGCATTTGAGAAAATTATTATCTAGTGGAGACAACGAGTTGTAACCCAGTTAATAATAAAATAAACTAGCTACTGTTTTAAAAACAACGTTGAGGATAGATGTGGGAGTGATTAAATTTTCTTTAATGTTGGACTTGGAAGTGGCAGGGAATCAGATGATTCACAGAGATACCCTTTAAACTATTACTTGATGGACATTTTTCATCCTTTAAGTAACATATAACAGAACCATAAAAATCTTTCTGGAAAATTTAAAGCACACATTCATAATTAAAAATGTCTTGTAATTACAAAAGCATATCTATATTATACGATTATAATCTATTTTTGGTTCCAGTTGATTCAGACAGTCAGCGTCATGGACAGAGATGATCCTCCCCGAGGCCACAAATTCTTCTTTGAATCAGTGCCAGAATTTCCCCTAAATCCGAACTTCACCATTGTAGACAATAAAGGTATATATCATTTTTTTAAGGTAAAATTTGTCAGACCTGAGTGTGCATAATTAAAAACTACTCTTAAGTTTGTTTCCACTTTCTCCTTGTTTTCTCTCTTTTTTTCTCTCTCTCTTTTGTTTCAGATAATACAGCAGGAATCCTGACTCGAAAAGACGGGTATAGCCGCAACAAAATGAGCACCTATCTCCTGCCAATTTTAATCTTCGACAATGATTACCCAATCCAAAGCAGTACTGGCACACTCACTATCCGTGTCTGCGCATGTGACAATCAAGGAAACATGCAGTCCTGCAATGCAGAAGCTTTGATCCTCTCAGCTGGCCTGAGCACTGGTGCTCTCATTGCCATTCTACTCTGTGTCATCATACTGCTTAGTAAGCAATGCCCTTCTGATTGCTCATTCTGTTTGCAAATGCTCGCCCATGCTTGTCCAGTGATTGTGCACTGAATAGCACTCTTCCCTGTAGCTGCAAAGTATAATATTTCTAATTTTAAATAAAGCTCCCCTTTCAGTTTGGAAACAAAAATCAAATTTTTGTCTATTGGGAGAGATCTAACTTTCTGGAGACCAAAAATCAAGAAATAATAGTCTATGTTATATCATATCATATTATATTATATTATATTTCACATTGTATTTTATGTTTATAGTGGTTATTGTTGACTAGCTATGATAACTGTTTTAAGGATATTTGACCTAATAATTGATTTAATCTTCACTTCAACTGTACTAAGTAAATACTTTTATTCTTATAGAGAAAGGGTAAATAGCTTGTCAGAAGTCATTTATTTAGGAAGTGTTTTAGTCAGCATTCAAACCCAGGTTGTTCTACTTTAGAAACCTTTTGAACCTTATTCTAAAAATAAATTGCTGTTACAAACAAAATGCTTAACAAATACTAAATTATGTAAATCAGATGTCTAATTGACAAATGCATTAAAGTTATCACAATAGCATAATTTTTCCCTATAAATTGTCATTTGTATGTGTAATACATCAAATTTAAAAGTGACAGAACAGTTTCTGAAATATCCCTGTGGTCATGGCTAGCCCTACAGTATTTTCTAAATAAAGTCATGCATCCAACAGCAAATGTTTTATTTGCACATGACTTTACAGCATAACTATTTAATTCAATTAAACAGTTGTTCCACTATAAAATACCTGCCCCCAATTGTTTCCATCAAATATTCATCCAAAAATGCTCATACTTAGGGGAAGAGAGCTAGCCAAATTTATGTTTGAATGCTCATATGTGCTGGCACTTTTTCCACTGCAAATCCTCTCAAGCTTATCTGGATTAAATCCCCCTGGCCAGATATCCTTGCAGGACTTCAGTGGGGGATTGATGAAAGTGAGGAAAAATGCATTTGTCTCAGTTGAGATGATCCAACTATTTAGAAAAACATTTTTCTCAGGGTGATTTAGAACACACCCACCACTACCATCACCATTGGCAGACCCCACCTCCACTGGCTGCTAGAAAGTTCAGATCTGTAAAAAAAAAAAGGATCAAATTTGACTCACCCTTTTAGTTAAGTACTACTGATTTCATACGGCTTTTTTTTTTTAATTTGCCCAGGCAGCTCTATTTTCCTAATCTAGAACATTAAAATATGTCTATTTCAGTTTTATTTTTGATTTCTGTATCAATGTAACAAAGAGACACATGCAGGCATCCATGGGTGAATAAAAGACCTGGCCCCACAAATAAAATTCAGATAGCCTAACATTATCAAGCTAAATTCTCTAACAATTTTCGGTATACAGAAATCCTAGAAGGCATCTTCATTTATTCCGATAAGATTGCCAACTTTCTGCCCTGAGAACTATGGAAGACATGCATTTCCTTTTTTTTCCTTACCAACTTATTTCCTCAACATAGAGTGATTTTCTATCAGCTTATTTAAAATTGGTTGTAATTCAGAAGGTTTCATTATCAAACATTACTAAGGCATTTTTGCTGTTCTTTGAATTCTTTATATGAATGGCTGGTCATAATTACTGCATTTCAATAGTTAAGAAAATCTCTTTGCAAGTTAGTTGGTGCTTTAGCATGGGCAATAATATTTTAAAGCTACCCTGTTCTAGTTTAAATAAAAGCAGTTCTTAGTTTAAAACTGTAATTGAAGGCAAAGTAAGGGAATAAAGTCTAGAGCAGAGCTATTTGGTTCTAGGAGCAACTTTAGCATTTTGAAGAAGCTTATAGATTTCTTTCACATAAACAGAAAAATGTGCCGTTTATTAAAACATACATGGAAAGTTCTAGTGGCAAGTCTAATGACTGCAATAGTTAAGCAAAATGATGGCTTGAGATACCTGTCATAACTCCAATGCAATACAAAGTATCTCTGATTTATATTGGTTTAAGAGTCACTGTTATTTTCACTATAGTTTTTGCCTATATTCATAATAGAAACAAATGCTAAATTTCAGTTATAGATTAGTAAAAATAATCATCCAATTTGTTTGATTCCTTATCCTAGGCTCTCTGAATTCCACTCACATACACCTGATTAATAACCCCAGTCTAGGGAGATTAACTAGATAATTTTGACCCAGCAAAAGAGAAAAAACTCAGAACATGTTCTAAGTTCTAAGATAGCAAATAATACACTGATGAAAGTGCAACAAAATGATTTGATTATGTGGTTATTACTTTACTAATTGATAAATTAGTTGTCAATATTAAATTTTAGAAAGAACCTGCTTTTGCTGGTGTATTTGCTCAAATGTTGCACATTTCCAAACTCTGTTGGCCTTAATTAATTTTAAGTTCACCATTTAATAGGAGAGACATAGACATGCCTTATTTTTACTGAGGAGTTGAAAAAAAATATCTCCCAAACAATCCAGAACATAGCTCAGCACCCAAAATCCATATCCATGCAGTGGCAATTAACTGAAAATGCTTCTAATGAATTTTTTAGTCTTTCAAACAATTAGGAAATAGCTGGGGAAAGTGTGTTGGCCAACATGAAAATACAGGTTTCAGTCTGGTCATAAAGGGCCCAATGGCTTTTTTAAAGTATACTTTCAATGTTTGCAAGTGTGCTTTGTTTGATCTTGGTACAAAGATTAAGAAAATGAATGATAAATTTTCCAAATTAATGTAAAATAGTATAGAAAAAACATTTAATTGGCTTTTATTTCTGCCCAGCAATGTTTGTGTATTTTAGGGAATTTTTCTTATTTAATTCCTACTTTTCCCATATATAAAATTAGAGATGACCTATTTTCAGCAAAAAAAAATATATATTTGGAGAATCAAGTGCTTTTCTCCTTTTTACATGTATTTTATAAATCGCAATATGTGTTCATTATGCAAATATTCCTTATAAAATAAATTCATAACAATTTAAATTCTTGTAATATAACAAAAAATACTATGTTTTAGGAAGTTCAGAGTTAACTTCATAGAATAGGTATGCAAGCAATAAAAAACCATAGAGTAAGAGAGTAGGAGCACAATGAACACTTTGGTCTAAATTTTGAATATATCTGTGGAAATCAAGGAAATCCTCACTAACAAGATAATATTTGAGCTGTCTTGTAGGATGAGCACAAGTTAAAGTATGAGTTCAAATTTTTTAAAAAGGTAGTCTTTAGAGTTGTATTTCAGATTTGTCAGATATATCCTATATATAAGCAGAAAATCAGGACAGAATTGATTTTAATCATTTAATGATACACATATTTGTTAAACTGACCCCATCCCTTCCCATACCACATATCAATTTATATGTATAAATTACATAAGTATATATATATATTTATGCATTAACATGCATATGTATATATATACATATTTATATATATATATATATATATATATATGTAGCTTTGCAGATACTCCCTTGAGTCTTTAAGAGAATATTCCTTTGTACCTCAATGTTAATAGTTGAGCTTCAGAATTTTAGTATTTCAAACAAATGTGCATTTGGGAGAAGTGAGGAATCAGGGAACTGAAGATTGGATAAATGCAAAAGCCATCATTGAATAAAGCTTTTTCAATGCCATAGCCCCATAGGGGAGTGAGTCTTGAACGAAAATTAATGACCCTCTTTTAACGGCTCCTTTATCAATACGAAACAAACAATCCCTGTCCAAGGCATTCTGTTCTTGTATAGGATAGTTATTCTTTTGATCCGAACAATCTTCACATCTTCCAAACCATGCAAACTTCACGCACAGAAATTTACATATTTAATTTAATCCTGTATCATGGAATCTCATTAATTTTCTACTTTTTGAATAGTTTTAGTTGTGCTGTTTGCTGCATTGAAGAGGCAAAGGAAAAAAGAACCTCTGATAATTTCAAAAGACGATGTCCGGGACAACATTGTGACTTACAATGATGAAGGAGGCGGCGAAGAAGACACCCAAGCTTTTGACATTGGCACATTAAGGAATCCAGAAGCAAGAGAAGACAGTAAACTTAGAAGGGATGTAATGCCTGAAACTATTTTTCAGATAAGGAGGACTGTGCCTCTGTGGGAAAATATTGATGTACAAGATTTTATCCATCGAAGATTAAAAGAAAACGATTCAGACCCAAGCGCACCTCCTTATGATTCACTGGCAACATATGCCTACGAAGGGAATGATTCCATAGCAGAGTCACTCAGTTCTTTGGAATCTCTCACAGCAGATTGTAACCAAGATTATGCTTACTTAAGCGACTGGGGACCTCGTTTTAAAAAACTGGCAGACATGTATGGGGGTGACGACAGTGACCGAGACTAAGTATTGCCTGACTTGATCAATATTAGTGAAAGAACTTTGTTTCTAGATTGGGTGGCCTGTACACTTTACCTGCGAGAAAATAAAACAAAATTGAAAGGAATATGTAAGTGGTGTCTTAGTAAAGGTTGCTTAATTAGTAAGCTTCTGTGAATGAGTACGAATGACATAGATATTTAAAATTAATAATAATAACCAGTTCACCCTCTTTGCCTAACAATCTCTGAAGGAAAGTATATCATATCAATAACCAGTAAAATTTCTTAAAAGGCTTTTTGTGCCTTTTCTTAGCTATAAGAAATTTATAAATGTTTTCTTAACTGAGTGTCACCTTTACTATTAAATAAAACATTATACAAACTGCTTTGTAAACTAATATGGAAAAAAATATATCCTTAAAGAAATAGGAAGGACTATTATTGCCATTTTTATTGAGTTGAAAATTGTCTTTGTGTTAATTCATTCATATTTTTATAAATGTATATTTATATTTTTGTATTTTTATGAAATAAACTAGTATTTATAAAAATAAATTTCATTTTATTTAATTCTTAGAGGTAGTTTGGATATCACGTATAACAGAAATGTTTACATCTTTAAGTGTAAAACATGAGTTACTCAGGGAAAAAGCAGCTAAGAAGTTGGGATTTGGACCTAGAATGCAATGAGACTATAAACAGCTTTTGTACAGGTTGTGATTTTCTGTTTCAATCTCTTAAACATGGCTAAGTGTTTATTTTGAACCACTGATGTCTGACCAGCAATAGGATATAAGACAAATGTAGAATATAAAATATTATAAATACAGTTATGAATAATAAACTTTACATTCTTTTTTGCACAATTCTTTATTATTGGACAAACCAGTGGATTTTATTTGAGAGCAAATGAGGTGTCAGTCATTCAGTCATGTTAAATAGATAAAGAAAAACTAAATCACTCTTCATCCACCAATACTATGGTTTTCAGAATGAGAAATAATAGTTCTGATTTCTTTCCTTCAAGACCAGAAATTTCTTGGAATGTGTATTCAGTTCTGGGTACCTTATTTAAATTAAACTAATATTTTTGCGTTAATTGTTGATTTTACTGAGAAGATTCAAAGTCATTGTATTTGAAGAACTTACAAGAACTAAGGACATGTAGACTGGATAAAAGAAACCTCAAAGGATATGATGGTTTATCAACGATTGGAATTGTTTGGAAAACAGAACAAAGCCACCTTAGGACATGGGAAGGGAGGCGAAGTGAAAGGGAGAATCGGACACAGTGAGTACTTGCAAGTCCTTGAAGGACTTTGTGTAGAAAACGTGCCTTGGTTTGGCCTGGAGAGAAAACCTAAACCGAAAGGTGGAAATTTCACAGGAAGAATTGCATGCAATCCAGTTCTGTGTGAAGAATTATCCCTTTCTTCCTCTTACAGTACTCATCTGTTAACGAGCAAGTGTCATCCCCACTGTGATTCTGAGTTGGAATTCCTC
Organism: Chaetophractus vellerosus; assembly: GCA_004027955.1. NCBI lineage: Eukaryota > Metazoa > Chordata > Mammalia > Cingulata > Chlamyphoridae > Chaetophractus > Chaetophractus vellerosus. The sequence goes on along the minus strand of PVKH010015285.1, from coordinate 5,223 downwards.
CACACAGAATTTCACACTGACTAGTCTGTTAACAAAACACCCCATTTTAAGAGCAGATACCCAATTATTGACAAGTGCCTATTTGTTCCATTATGTTTGCTATCGTGTAAAATTGTTGAAGGCTGAAATTACCTCAGTAACTGCATTTTATCATCAATATCTAACACGTATTAAAGATTTAATTCAATGATAAAAGTACTGGATACTTAAGTCATTTGAAGTTTTCTAATGATTAGAATTTCCCAGGAAATAGGAAGTAAATACCTTAGAAAGCTGTTAGTTCCATCATTAATAGAGGTGGTTCCAGAATGAACCTGATAAATACTTGAGGAAGAGGATATTACCAAGGTCCTTTATAATCATTTTATACTATCATCACTAAAGGCATACGTGTCAATAGGTAATTAAATTCTAAGGAGTCTTATACAGACTGTGAGTGAAATGGTTGTGGAGTTAAAAAGTGTGTGGTGTTAAAGAGGGGGAATTGGAAAGTACACATAGCCTCCTGGGGTTTACCATGACCTAAATACCAAGAGCAGTACAACAAGCCAAGCTACCAACAAGTTGTAGACCTACAATTACTCTGAGAGAATTATACTGGTTCAATATAAAACAATATATATTAAATTTTTAGTCTTGATTATGAAGAAATGTTAATCTGACTACCATTTTAAGGCAATTAACTAATGAAGTTATTTTCACAGTTCTCTCTTTCCTGATATGAAAATGACTGATCTACATAAGTGTTTATAAGAAGGACAGAACTCACAGCTTTCCTATTTCCTAATAGATCCATCACTGCTTTAGCTGTAAATCAGAAAGTCTGACTTGATTAAAGAAATTATCCTATCTGTTTAATAATAACATGACCAATAATAAAGTTTTCCAATGATCTATGAAATTCTTATAGGAAGAACATAAGCCCCAAGAAAGGAGGAATAAAATAAATGGGGCCCTCTTCTGTAAGTTATTATTATTGCACAATGTCCTAGTCACTGGACTGTTCTTGGCCCACTATTTCTTTGTACTTGGGTAATACTATGTGGTTTCTGGTAAAATGGACAACACTAAGAAAATGTTTTATCATTTAAATATGGCCAGTTAGTTTCCAAATTTCAGTAGTAATATGTAGCTATTTTTTCAGAATGCATATTTGATGATAACTTATCTGAAATAGGAACTTCAGCTCTATAAGTGTGTAGTCAAAATAGCATTCAAGAGACATTGGGACGTTACCCGACCTGCAGTGTTGCTTTTTTGGACAGAATATTGTTGGCTAATATAATGTCAAAAACCATCATGCTATTGCTAGCATTTAAAAAAAATCAAAAGATTCTACATTTTCTCTTTAGAGGTAAAGATACAGGAAGAAGTGCAGAACCAATTTCATTTTTTTTTTTAAATCAACTTTTATTTCAAATTCAGAAGGGGCCCGGCTAGATAGCTCAGTGGATAAAGAGCGCGCTGGGATACCACATGGGAGGCCCTGGGTTTGGTTCCCGGGGACCTCTCCTAGAGGGCAGACCGCCTTGAGAATGGCAAGCCGCCATGGGTGGGCCAGAGCCACCGTGGGCAGGGCAAAAAGCTGCCACAGACAGGGCAAAAGCCGCCACGGGCAAGGCAGGTCACCCGCGAATGGAGTGCAGCCAGCCACCCGTGAACTGAAGCAAGAGCCGGCCGTGAATAGAAGCAGAAGCCGCCCACAAGCAGGGAAAGCCGCGCCTGCGCAGTGACCAAGTCTCGGCGCGTCACCGCAACGGGGGAAGGGGAGATATGTAATAAAATAAATAAATCTTTAAAAAAAAAAAAACAAATTCAGAAGAATAAGATATAAAAGTCCGTTTAACAAGTTATGGATGCATTACTCTCAAAAAGTTCTGTCCAGGCACTTTTTTCTCATCCAATTCCAACTACTAACTCAACTGTTCCTCTAGAGTGCAGATAGATACACAGATGAATACTCTTGAAAAGAAATCTCTCCTTCACTTGGACTACACATCCTCCAAATTATGCTATTGTTTGCTAGTTGTCTAAAATTACAGTTCTATTATATTTAAAAAAAAACAAAAAATGATCCTTCTTAATGACTTGATCTTTTTTCTCTAGCTATACTTAGTTACCTGAAGTTTCAATAGTTTGAAGGCTACATTTTAACACCTGGTGTTAGGGAAGTCACAATCATCTGTTAAGCAGCCACCCCCAGACCTCACCTACCCCCACATCCTTCTCACACACATGCACTAAATTCACATCTGCTACTCCCACCTTTTCTATTGAGCCCATTCCACAACCTGGGGGAGACATTAAGTCTAATGAAAAGTCCCACCTGACCTTAAACCGGGACAGAGGAACCAGCAGCCCCAAATGCTCATCAGAACAGGAATTTCCAGGGGCAGAGCCTCCTGAGGTGGATATGAACCACACTTAAACTAAATAGATTGGTCTCTGGTGCAAAGTGGGGATTGTGGAGCAGTCATCTACTGACCTTGACCCGTAGCAATTGTGGCCACCCAGGGATTTCTTCCTCTGCTATTTTGGACTATGTAAGTGACAAGGCGATTTGCCTTTTCTGAACACTGTATTCTGTACAAAAATGGAATCATTTGCTGAAAGTTTTTGTTGTGCACTGTAACTGTGTTCCTATAACATATCATTGTAGAAACTCACTCCACACATTGGTTACCAGAAACCTTTCTTGTGGACACTTAGATAACTACTTCATTACTTTATATAATCTGTCTGACCCTTATAAGTGGTAAGCATTATGAATTTGTAACGCCTAGTATATAACATAACACGGAATTTCATAAATTTTAAGAATACTAATCATGAACATTTAAATTATTACAAATTTAGTATATAATCAGTATTCACACTAACAAATAACTTCATATACCTGGAAACATATGAAAAATATAGTATTATTTTCAAGCGATTATGTTCTTGAGGTAGATATAAATATCTGTGTTTCTCTATTTGTCTTTCTCTTATCTACTCAATACTAGCTTTCACTGCATAAAATATTCATTTAAATCATTCTATATACTTAAGAATTCAGTATGCCCACATTCTCTTAATGGTCATGGTCAAGAAAATATTTTTATATGACAGAAACTGAAACTGTGTGAAGTATATATTTCTATTTATTTTAATTCATTGTAAAACTTATCTGAGTATGCCACATTTAAAGTCACTTTCAAATGTTAACTTTTTAGAAACTGGCTCAGCTGTGTGATGTGTGTTCATTTCTAAATGTAGTTTTCATAAGAAATATATTGCTGCCATTTTCTATTATTAATAGCATTAAGATATAGAAAAAATAATTATTATAATCAAATATCACTTCAAATTGTAATCTACTTTCTTAAAGATGCTTTATCAGTGAAAGAAACTTCTTTGGTAGGGTCTTATATAAATAACTGGTTAATTAATTTGTTCATTTTAATTCCTTATTAAATGCTAACATTAGGTGAGACTTTGTGAAAGGTAAAAATTAAAATATAGTACATTGTTGAATCTCTTCCTTTTAAGATTTTAGAATTCAATGCTGTACATAAAACATGATCACAAGGAATTAAAAATATAATGTTGAATGTGATTAGAGCTTAGAAATTATGTAAAGATAAACAAATGGTAGCGGACTATTTGTTTCAGGATGATGTTATATCTTTCATAAATAATTTAATGAGGATTACTGTGTCCAGTAAAAGTTAAGGAAAGGCATCTTTGAATAAAATACTGTAAGAACTGTTTCCGGTTGATTAAATGCAACCAATCTTAGTATCAAAATTGAACATCACAGATTACAGCCAGGTTTCTGATAATTAAAAAGGATACTCAACTAACATATATGGAACTTTTCTAAACATTTAAAAATAAATATTTTTCATTGGCTTTTTATCCCCATCTTCACAGAACTTAGCGATAATATACTTTAATAGTTTTCTTAATTATGAAACTGTTCAATTATTTTTATTCATTTATTAATTACAATATTTTAGTATGAGAATGTGGTTTAATAATAGGGTGATGTACACTAGGTTATTGGAAGTCTATGCAGGTTGAAAAAAGGAGGAGATTGATTTTATGTTAACATGCATTGAACATTTATATGTGACAGGCATTGTACTAATAATTTTATGCAGATTATCTAATTAGTTATCAAAATTCTTTCATTTAGGTATTATCTTTATCTTAATCCTATATATCAAGGAACTGAAACTTACATAATGTCACAATTTGGAATGATGTGAAGCAAAGATGTTAAATCTAGGCAACCTGACTCAATAGGTTTCTCTTTGTACCAATGTGCTACACTGAATCATTATTTGATAAAGCTGATGGCATAGTAGAATTGTTTTGGGAACTGCTGAATTATATATTTCCCTCATATAATATCAATCACATTCAGTTTGCAGAGAAAGAGAAAAAGAAAAGAGTAGAAGAACTAATAAGAGTATAAAGATTTGAAAAACCAAAGAATATAAAATATTTTTCTTGAAAATGAAAGGATCTGAAATTACACAAGCAACTTCTAGATGAAGACAGTGCACAAATCTGAAGCTATACAATAACTAATGAAAGATTTCATAATCAAACTTTTAAACCACAATATATTAAAATGAAAACCTTTGCCATAATATAAAACATGCAGTTCAGTATAACACATACCTTAAGATTTATTGTGTACTTAGAGTGAGCCAAGAACTGATTATTAATCCTCAAACAGCATGGACCTCAAAGCTGTTATAAAAAGGCAGGAAGGCACAATAAGAGAGAAAAATGTAAGGACCATGTAGATAAAAGAATCTTTTGTAAAGTATACAGAACTTGCAAAGAAGAAATGCCATATCCTTAATACTACAATAGAAGGTAGTTTAGGAATCCTAACCCAGTAAAGTGCTAATATGTAGATTATTGGAGAGGTTCTGAATTATCCTACAACTGAGGTCATGTTAAAAGAGCTTAAAAGTCTGAGTATCTGGGCCAAGTGCCTTTAATGACAAAAGTACAAATAAAAGGGCACACAGATTATTCACTTTACATTAGTGTTATAAGAATTAATCAGAAAATATTTATTAAATACCTATATATATCACAGATTACATTCTTTTTGGTAAACCAAAACTGAGCATGCCATATATATGTATAATGAATAAGGGAGACAGGCCAAAATAACAAAAACTGAGACTAGAAAAACCATCAGCATTTAAATGAAGTTGG
>PVKH010015284.1:0-16154 GCA_004027955.1 Chaetophractus vellerosus | reverse complement strand
AAAGATTTATTTATTTTATTACATATCTCCCCTCCCCCCTGCTGTGGCGACACACCGAGACTGGTCACTGCGCAGGCGCGGCTTTCCCCGCTTGTGGGTGGCTTCTGCTTCCATTCACGGCCGGCTTTCAGTTTGCGGGTGGCTGGCTGCGCTCCATTCATGGGCGACCTGCCCTGCCCGTGGCGGCTTTTGCCTGTCCGTGGCAGCTTTTTGACCTGCCCACGGCGGCTCTGGCCCACCCATGGCGGCTTGCCATTCTCAAGGCGGTCTGCCCGCTAGGAGAGGTCCCCGGGAACTGAACCCGGGGCCTCCCATATGGTATGCCAGCACTCTATCCACTGGGATATCCAGCCAGCCCCTGGAAAAGGATCTTGACCAAAAGACTTAAGCATGAATTCCAGAGTGACAAGGTTTGACTCAGTTGTTGTGTCCCTACACATGGCTCTTCTGTCCTTCTATATGAACCTATAATTAGTACTAGAGTTGGTAAGTATACATCCAAAAGACTTAAATCTTTGGGCTGTCCATGTGCCAACTGGGCCCTGAATCTGAACAGAGTTGCAATACTTACTCTCCAGTTCATTGGTCTCACCCAGGAAAACTAACATGGAGATGATGATGGACAACTACCATACCAAGGAACAGAGAGAATCTACAACTGCAAGCAAGAGAGTCCCATCCATTGGCCCTATGAGATCACAGGCCCCTCTCAATTAGGGTTGAAGTAGACATCACCATCCCCGAATCCTCAGGACTGGGGAATGAACTATGGACTAAAGTAGGCTTACTGGTATTCTACTACAGACTTATTGTGATTCTAGCAATGGAAGAAATTATATCATTGATGTGGAGGCAGTGGCCACTAGAAGTTTTGAGGGCAGGGAGAAGGCAAAACAGGTATAATATGGGGGCATTTTCTGCACTTGGGAATCATCCTGAATGACATTGCAATGGCAGATACAGGCCATTATATAACTTGCCATAGCCTACAGAATTGGGTGGGAGAGAGTGTAAACTACAATGTAAATTTTAATCCAAGCTTAGTGACAATTCTCCAAAATGTGTTCATCAATTTCAAGGAATGTATCACACTAGTGAAGGAATTTCTCAATATGGGAAAATATGGGAGACGTGTGAAGCAGGGCATATGGGGATCCCTTATATTTTTTATGTGACATTTGTATAATCTACATTAAGAGAAGTTCTGGCACCCTTTCCGGGCCCTCTTACAACATCTACCCAGTGCAAAGTGGGGACAGCCTGTGCTCCTATGTGGGAAGGAAAAGACTAACCTCTATAGGCTTACTGGGATGGTGGCTATATGTCAGTGCCAATCTATCAGGTGGCAGCTTGAAAGTCTGAACCAGGAAATTTATCTCAGGCTAGGCTTCCCAGAAAATGCCCTTCAGGCAAGAAGCAGCTTGCCACTGCTAATGCAGTGTAAAAAAACAATTATATCAAAGTATCCTGAGACAAATGATAACCTGCTTTGAGTCATAAAAGATAGGGCCAAGGAGGGGGAGAAAGTCTATTTCACAAAGAGCTGAGGGAACATTTGATTCTTGTAAACAAGGGCATTCTTAAGGCCATGAGCAAGCTTATGCACAGAAGAAAATGCAGATTTCAGAAAAAAACAGGAGAGGATCCTGCACTTCATCTTAGCCTTAGGCTGATTTTCTTTATAAGACGGCTAAACTCTGAAAGAGAGCATCAGACAAAGCAGGTCAATTTTCAAAGACTGTGTAAGGTGCTTTGTGCTAAGTTTGTTTGTCTGTTTTATTCCTGGAACTCAGGAAATTTTCTTTCACAATATTAGCTAGACATGAAATTAGGGAATAGAGAGCTGAGAGACTAATTCTAGAGTTAACACTTTAAAATAATAGAATGCACAGTGTAAAATGAAAGATTTCAACACAAAGAGAAATAATGGCTTATCCAAAGGAACAAGATAAAAATCCAGGAAACAACAATGGAAAAGACAAGATTTTGGACATACCAGAGAGGGCTTTAAAAACATGACCATCAATATGCTTAAAGAGTTTAAAGAAAACACAGAAAGAAATAAAGGATATCAGAAAAAACAATGAATGAATAATGTAAGAATATCAACAAAGAGAAAAATTTTGAAAAGAATCAAAACAGAAATACTGAAGTTGAAGACCACAAGAAAATTCCCTAGAAGATTTCAACAGCAGATGGGAACTGGCAGAAGAAAGAATTAGTGAATCCTCAGAAAAAGTCATTGAAATAATTAGTTGAGGAAAATAAAGAATGAAAGAAAACAGAGCTGAAGAGAAGTGAAATACATGCATATATGCATGATTAGAGTTCAAGGAGAGAAAGAAAGTGGCAGAAGAAATATTCAGAGAAATAATGGTATAAAATTCCAAAATTTATTGAAGAAAATGAATATACAAATTCAAGAAGCATAATGAACTCCAAATAGTATACAGTCTAAGAGAACCACAGCCAGACCCATAGTAATAAACCTGTCAAATGCCAGGGACAGGAAGAATTATGAAAGTTGCAAGAGATAAACAACATGTTGTTTATATATATGTTGGTACAGGGAGTACCAATATGATTAAGTACAGATCAAATATCAGAAAACATGGAGTCAAGATCGCAGTGAGATCAAATATATTTAATTGCTGAAACAAATCAATTGCCAATGAAGAATTTTGTATCTGTCAAAACTGCAGATGTCAATTTTAACCCAATTGATTTACAGATTCAACACAGTCCCAATAAAAATTCCAACAGTATTTCTTTTACAGAAATAGAAAAGACAATTATTAAATTTATTTGTATTTGTAAGGGATCTTAATAGCCAAAAATACCTTGAAAAAGAAAATTGAAGTTGGAGGACTTATGCTATTTTGCTTTAAAACATACAACAAAGTTAACATTGTCAAAACTGCATGACATTGGCACAAGGATAGACATATTGATCAATGGAACTGAACTGAGAGTTGAGAAATACACCTGCATATCTATGGATAACTTATATTTGACAAAGCAGCCAAGTCACTCAACTCGGATAAAATACTCTCATCAGAAATTATTACTGGGAAAACTTGAAATCCATATCCCTAAGAATGAAAGGAGATCCCTATTTCATGCCCTATACAAAAATTAACCTAAGATGTATCAAAGATCTAAATATAAGAGCCAGGACCTTAAAGCTCATAGAAGATAATGTAGGAAAGCATCTATGAGACCTTGTGGTAAGCAATGGATTCATAAACTTTACATCCAAAGCATGAGCAATGAAAAAAAGTAGATAAATGGGACCTCCTCAAAAAATTAAAACCTTTTGCACTTCAAAGAACTTTGTCAAGAAAGAGAAAAGCAGCCAACTCAATAGTGGAAAATATTTGGAAACAACATATTCAATAAGGGGCTAATATCCAGCATTTATAAAGAAATCCAACAATTCAATTATTAAAAGACAGCCCATTTAAAGACACTTTTCCAAAGAGGAAATACATTTGGCTAAAAGCACAGAAAAAATATTAAACACCAAGAGCTATTAGGTTAATGCAACCCAAAACTTCAGTGAGATATCATTTCACACTTAATAGATCGGCTTCTATTAAAAAAAAAAAAGAAAACTATGAGTATTGGGGAGGGTATAGAAAAATAGGAACACTTGTTCACTGTTGGTGGGAACGTAGAATGGTGCAGCCACTGTGGAGGACTGGTTGCTCAGGAAACCGAGTATAGAATTGCCATATGATCAGCAATCTCACTACTAGGTATATATGCAGAAAAATTTAAAGCAGGGAAACAAACATATAGGCACACCAATGCTCCTAGCAGCATTATTCACAGTTACCAAAAGATGAAAGCAACCTAAATGTCTATCAATGGATGAATGTATAAACATATTGTAGTATATACTTATGATGGAATATTATTTAGCTGTAAGAAGAATGAAATACTGACACCTGTGACAACATGGATGAACCCTGAGGACCTTCTTTTGAGTGTAATAATCCAGACCTAAAAAGTTCAATTAAAAAAAAGGTGCTTCACAAGTGAAAGGTGTTGACAGTAGGGTGATATATTAGGGAAAATGCTCTTAAAGCATACTTCTATGGAATACAAATATATCCTTGTTACAATGGATATCGTTTTTTAAAATATATATAGTCCCAAATAGAAGCTAACAAAATATTAAACTTCTGTCCTGGGGAAGTCCTGCTACTTTCTTAAATAAAATGGCAAAACCTCTAGAATACATAAGTCATGCCTAACAAAGGAAAACAGGTCAATATGCCAAGCCCTTGATTGCAATGCTTGTACTTATGAAACTTTTTCCTGTGAAAATGAAATTTAATCTAATTATAATTAATGCCTCAAGGTTGCAACCTGAAAACCTCCGTATTACTCAAATGTGGTCTCTCTCTAAGCTAAATTCAGTAAATAAACTTACTACCTTCCTCCTGAAATTGGACATGATTCTTGGAGATGACCCTCTCTGGCACCAAGGTATTATTACCAAGCATTAACCAGCAATGTATTTGGAAAAAGACCTTGCCCAAAGGAGGAAACATTAAATAAAAAAGAGTTTTTATGGCTAAAAGATTTCAAAATCAGTTGGGAGTTCATTCAGAAAGTTACACTTACGCATATCTCAGGAGGATCTCACTAACTGCCACAGTAAAAAAGTGCTCCTGAGGAATCTAGGGATATCCAGACACCTCAAGTAAAGTACACATCCCTTGCTAATTCCTATATTTGAATATATGATAATCTATGTCTCCAATATAACATAGTTATACTCATTTATAATTCACCTACTCATGATTCTTCTACTCTTTTTTATTTGAAACTATACTATTAAATCTCTCTCTCTCTCTTTCTTTTTTATAAACTTGCTTTTGTATTAGAACACTTTTAGATTTACATTTGCAAACATTAAACATGGGGGACTTAAATCTTTGGATTGTTCATATGCCAGTTGAGCCCTGAATCCCAGCAGAGTTGTGGCCAACCCTTACTCGCCAGTTCTCTGGGCTTACTTTGGGCAACCAACAAAATGAAGATGATGGACAACCTATCCCCCAAACCAAGCAGTATCTATAATTGCAAACGAAACAATTCCTTTCATCTGCTCCACAATATCTTAGTCCCCTCTCAGCCTGAAGCAGTTGGAGTAGACATCATCCCAAATCCCTCAAGATTGAAGAATGAACAAACATAAGGGTTGGAGGGAGGAGTGTAACCATGGACCAAAGTACATGTATTGCTTTTGTAGTGATTATCTTTTGTTATTGGAAGAACTTGTAACATTGATATATAGTGGTCACCAGGAGCTAAGAAGGGAAAGGGAGAGATGAATAGTTAGAACAGTGCAGATTTTTAGAGCAGTGAAATTATTCTGTATGATACTGTGTTGATGGATATATGACATTATACATTTGTCAAAGCCTGTACAGTACAGAATATAAACCATAATGTAATTTATAGACTTTGATTAGTAGCAATGCTTCAATATTGGCTCACTAATTTTAACAAATGTACCACTTATTTAAGATGTTAATAATAGGGGAAACTATGTGTGTGGGGGTGTGTGTGAGAGAGTTATATGGGAATTTTCTATACTTTCAGTGGCATTTTCTGTAAATCTAAAACTCCTCTAACAATAAAGTTTATTATTTTAAAAATGAGGGAAAGATTAAGACATTCACAGATAAACAAATGCCAAGGGAGTTTGTCATCACTAGACTTGCCCTGCAGGCAATGGTAAATGGTAAATCCATCACACTGAAAGAAAAGGACACCAGACAGTGGATCGAAATAGCAGGAAAATTTTTTTAAAAAAGACTTCCAGTTAAGGTAAATATGGATAATTACAAATTCAAGTACTATTATATTGTATTTTTTGTATGCAGCTACACTTTTTATTTCTTAAAGAGTCTAAAATGCAAATGGATAAAAGGTAATGATAAATATGGTTTTGAACATGCAATGTATAAAGATGTAATTTATAAAAAGTACAACAAAAAGGCAGGGATACCAAGGGATATAGAAAGAGTATGAGTGTATGCCATTGAAATTAAGTTGGTATCAAATCAAACATGATTGTTGTACATTTAGGATGTTAAATTTAAGTCCATGGTAACTAAAAATTAAATATAAGAAAAGTATTTACATAAAGAAGTGAGAAATAGCTCAATATGGTTCAATACAAAAATCAAGTAAACATGAAAGTAGGCATTAACAGATAATTTGAGGGACAAAAAGGTATAAGACTTATAAAGACCAAACAACAAAGTAGTAGAAAAAGTCCTGCATTATCTAAATGGGTTAAACTTTCCATTCAGAACACAAAGATTGGCAGAAAGGATAAAAAGTATGGCCCAAGTGTATGCTGTTTTTAGGAGACTCACTTTAAATTCAAAGATACAAGTAGGTTGAAACCAAAAGATGGAAAAAATATATACCATGCAAACAGTAACCAAAAGACAGCTGTGAGGTATACTACTATCAGATAAAATACACTTCAAGTCAAAAAATGTTATGAGGGACCATGAAGGTCACTATATACTGCTTAAGTCATGCATTCTGCAAGAAGACATAACGATTATAAATAGATACACACATAATGGTAGAGCCTCAAAATATATGATGCAAATATTGACATTTATGAGGGGAGATAAAGACAGTTCCACATAAACTGTAGAATATTTCAATGTACCACTTTCAATAATGGATAGAACATCTAGACAAAACATCCACAAGTAAATAGAGACTTGAATGATACCATAAACAAACTAAACCTAATAGACATACAAAGATCTCTTCAATCTTCAGGAGCACCCTACAGAATACCAGGACAAAATATCTCATCAAAGTCAAGGTCACCAAAAACAAGGAAATTCTGAGATACTGTCACAACCACAAAGAACCCAAAAATACATTGCAAGTAAATGCAATGTGGTATCCTGTATGGGCTCTTGTAAGAGAAACAAGAAATCAGGTAACAACTAAGAAATCTGAAAAAAGTATGGATTTTACTTAATGATAATGGACCAATATTTGTTCATTAATTTAATAAATGCACTATACTAATGTGAAGATGCTATAAAAACTGAGATTTTAAATAATACTTTTTATTTGTAATTATTTTAAATATTTTATTTAATTTAAAGCAATATTGAGACATTTTCTTTTATCAATATCATTCTCTTGTGAATATAGATTTCCAAATGCCATATGACATGATATTGCAAAAAACCTGAATGGAGAGCAGATATAAATGTCAGCTATTTTGTATTAATCTAAAATTCAAGAGATTTGCAACAATGGAAAACAATGCCACTCCTCTCACCAATTTTCTTTGTTTTGGAAAATCTAGTTATTTTTTCCTACTATTATTTTTGTTAATGTGTAATGGATTTATTGCTGTGATTTTTAAATGAAGTAAACGTGTAAAATTGCTCTCTTTTAGTTTCTAATACAGCAAATATTGACAGATATAGCTCATATCAATGAATGATAATTGGGTTGCTTAATCATTTTTAGGACGTTAATAGACTTCTGAGACTAAAACGTTTGACAACTCTGCTCTAGATAATGGCAGAGCTGCTAGGTTAAAGTGTTAGAGTCTGGATGACTGCATGCAAGACAGGCACTTGATGCTATGAAACTTCAACTGAGCAAGTTTTGTAAAAATGTGCATCTACAAATGTGGCAGAGGAAGAATCCAACTAATTTTCAGTAGACTAAATCCAACTCTGAATTTCCAACTACCCAATTAACTCAATTCAGCATCTGTATTACAGTTGAATGTGAAAGAACTTTAGAGCAGGTTTCATATAAAAAATACTTGTATTCTTCAGGCAAGTCATTTTAATAGATTTTACATCAGGTTCTAATAAATGAATCAATTTATCTGTAAGCAACATTAGTTTATAATAAGGCCAGCTCTTTTGGCATTACAATATGAAAAGTACTGTATTAAGCAGATCATTTGTTGATACATTTTATTTTAAAATTCAACCTAAGAGCTGCTATATTGTATAGATATCACAGAAATTGACATGGCAAAGCATTTCCAAAATCACTATTATGTCATGTGCTTTGTCACGGAAAAACAAGAAAAAAAAAGAACTTCTATTTTTTCTTAGATACAATATTTATATTTTGCTTTCTAAGCACAGAAATAAAGATATGAACAAAATACCTTATGCTCATCATTCCTAAGCCATACACAGTCTTTATCATTTTAATTTTACCTGTTTGAATATGAATCTTTCAGAAAATATACCTTACTTTGAAACCTTCTTGAATTATTACAAACTCAAATTTATATCACACCAAAATAATCCTTAATAAATTACAAAAAAATCAGATGTGCAGCTATATTCTATCCCAGACTACAAAGTCTAAAAAAGGTTTCTTGAGCATCTTTTACTGATCTTAAACTATGATCATCTACAGAAGTAGGAAAATGATATGTACCTTATCTTTGCTCTTGAGGTACTTAAAGCTAATGGGACTAATAGAATGAATATATAATTAATCACTTCGAAATTAGCTGTATCTTCTTAAAGAAAGCTCCCCCTCTCCCTCTGCTTTTTGGAAATAAGAACCAGTTTAAAAAATTATCATAGATCATGCCATGGCATCTTGGCATTAAAATGTTTCACGAACTCTTAATTTGAACCTGGTAAAACTTCCTTATTTAAAACATGCTATGGCATATAATTATAAAAATTCTTCAAGTACAGGTAGAAGACTTAGATGTTACCTATAAATGAGAAACAGTGTTGTGGAGACATTTCTTGATAATTGGCTGAACAATTATCTCTGATTGGAAAATTCCAATCCTACCACTATATAGTTAAGCCAAATATTCAAATGTTATACATACTCACTTTTGACCTTTCTCTGCAGCCAGGACATAGGTAGATGGACTTGGGCTTGGCAAATCAGACATACTCCTTAAGGCTTTGAATCTGGGTAGATAATGCAGTGAAGGCAGGAGAGGGTACTATTCTAGAACCACATGAGATTACAGTTGCTATTTGCAGGGAGACAGTATAGTTATCATTGGTAAGCAAGATGCCCAATTTCAGTGGTAGTAGAGGTGCCATTATGCAGTGTTCTCTAACCATGGCAGCAGGACCAACTCATGCTGTGATTAACTGTAATCCATTTGCCAGCTTCCCTTTGTTTTTGCTTATTTTATGAATTTATTACTAGCTTTCTACAAATTCTGTGAGCTAGAAAACATCTATTCATTAAATTCTTTCTATGTAAAATTAGTCAAAATAGTTTCTGTATTTTGAAAGTAGGGAACTTGAATGTTATAAAAAAAATCGATTGCACCAAGATTTTTTCGTTACTTTTTTAGGCGTCTACATTTTTATATTAATTCAGTCTAGAAACGTGTATAGCCCTTAATGGATAAATTTTGGATTGTTTTTCTATGCTATAATTTAAAATGTCTTTTTAACTCTAGCTCCAGAATAAATTGTATACATTCCATGGACAAGGACCTGCCCCCCATTTTCATATTTGCCATGGTGCCAAATTTAAAAATAAATCATACAATAGTTATTGAAGATCTGCTTGAACAACAAATTGTGAAGGGTAATTTCAGAAATATAAATTTCCATTAGATGTGTTTCCTGACTTCAAGAAACTTTTATTTACTAGTGAGATAACTGTACAACAGGATTATATAACACTAGAAGTGCTCTTGCAAGTATCTTTTCTAGTTTTTCTATGGTAATCTATGGTGGTCTAGAACACCAAAAAATTAGAATATTTTATGGTTTCATTGTCAAACTGTAATCATTGAGGATTATACAAAACACACAGACAGTAGGGATAATATAAAGAAATAGAAAAGTACTAGGGAAAATAATTTTAAATTCCTTGCCTCTTTTCTCTTTCCTCTACTTGTAAAACTTTTATATTTGAGATTAACTAGCATGGAATAAAGCATTCTTTGCATGCCTCCACACTTGCACAGAATTCTTGCCTAGCTAGAGTTTTGTCACATGCAGCTACTCCAAAACTAATATATCCACCATGGAAAATTGCAAGCCTAAAAAATCATATAAGAATTTACAGCAAATAACTATGAGTAGTTGTAGCTGTACATTTAACATATTTAACACACTTTCTCATCTGAGGTACACACACACAAATAAAAAAATTACATTATACATAGCTGATTATAAATCATCCTGTAACATATTTCAATGCTCATATCTTTTCCTGAAGAAATATAATCACCATATAGAATACAAGTATGTTTATATGCATAATCTTAATTGTACAGTGTTGAATTTAATTTTTTCAAATGGGTTATAAATAGAATCTTGAACTCTTGGGGGAAATAATTTTACATCATTTTACCTGAATCTAAAATAATAAATTACTATATTAAAGCTTTTCATTTACCTAAATGAACTATGTCATTTGATTTGGAGAAAAATCCAAGTTAACAAGATCTATTTCTTTATAGTTTACATATTAAATCAGCACTTTTGAATTTTTCTTAAGGTTTTATTAGAATTATTTGTTAAAAATAAGCATTTGAATTGTATTTTAATAAGCATTAGACTTACACACATTGTTTCAAGGGTATTACTACAATCATCTCCTGCCAGTAAAGAATACCTTTTCCTTCCACAGTCACACATTGTAAATGATTTGGCCATTATTTAAAAAAGGAATTATAAAAAACAAAATATTCATCATTATTCAAATGGAGGAAAGCTTAAAGCACTGAAAGTAGCTAATGAAGTCTTACAGTGAGAAAATATGCTGTACACATTAATGTAATTTTTTATTTAAAGAAAATATTTTGCTTTTTTCAGTATCACACATATTTCCTTTCACTATAATTATGTGAATTTTATATACAATGTAATTTTGAAGCTAAAGATAAAGTTTCACTTATTTAGCCTATTGAATTGATAATGTTGAAAGATATTGTCAAGCATACAAAATATGGAATTCAGTTCATAGGCAATAATAATTTAGCAAAAAATAAAACTACGTTTCATACCATTAGAATTATCCTTATTTCACAGACTTAGTTAACAACTCCTGGGAAGACATTGGAGAGTATCTTAACAATAACCAAATGGGCTCAAAAGGAATGGATGTCACTTTGTAAAGAATAAGATTGGTTGACCTAGCCAAAATATGACCTAGAAAATATCACTTTTGTAAGGATACAATCAATGTTTGAAAGACACATTTCTGTTACTGCATTCATACCCATCTAGTAAACATTTTCCACAGCCTTTCTATTTGAAGCTAAAAGAAGACATTTGTGCCTGCTGAGAAGTCTCAGACAGATACTGAACACAAGCCAGTTAGTTTACATGGTTCTTTTTCTTGAATTTAATGCCCATGCGGATGTAGAAGAGAAGCAAACTACGGCAGGGTCATGGAAACACAGCATAAAGAAATGGTTTTCTGATTGCCATAGAGGTGGCTCTAATAATCTGTAGTTTCCAGTTTCCCAGAAATGACCCAGAAAAATCTTACTAAGAGCTTAAAAAAAAAAACAAACAAAATAATACTTTAAAAAATTAATAGGTTATAAGTTAATTAGGTCATTAATTATGGAAATATGATATGACTGGATGTTTCATCTCATTAACATACTATCCAGTATAGAGTATTGACCAGAATAGAAGGATAGTGAGAATCTTAATTTTTGTAATCTCTCTTAATGCAAAGTTAACTATTCTGATGGGCAAAACTCATTCTTATTCTATTATATTAACAAAAATACTGGACACTTCAGGGAGTTTGGCTAGGCGATCCCTAAAAACACCATGCATATTTTAAAAAATACTAATGAATTCTGAGCTGAGTACAGTAGACAGATGCAAGATAATATTAATTAGATTAGTTTCTCTACATTATCCACTTGTTCTAATAGGCTGAATCAGATATATCAACTAATTTCAATCTACTTGGAAATCTGAATGAAAATGATAATAAAAGATCAACTAGGGGATTTCATGTTGGGAAACTGAACTTGAAATACTCTTTGGAAAGGACAGGAGGAAAGACAATTTCTATTAAAGTAGTTACCATGGACTTCATATGTGATTGCTTTCCTTTTTATGATTTTATTCATGTGTTATTATTATTTAGATAATGAAAAATTTCCAAAAACTTTGCTACTGTGTTTTATCTCATTTCGTAACTATTTCCTTCCAAACCTTCCAAGTTTTTTTTTACAGATTTAAAAAGCATTGACCTGAACCTTACAGTAGGAATATGTTTGCCAACATTTCTCGAGCAAATAATTTGGGCAGAAATACAAATTTGTCTATCAGAGATAATTTTTGCCCTTATTTATAGTCAAATTCCAGATCATATAGGCTATTAATTTGTTGTATGACAAAAAATAAAACATGGAGTAAAGGTTGAGCAATATTTCTGTTGTATTATTGACTATCCTGAAGTTATGTAGGCAAATTATCACTGTCAAGTACTCTTTAGCTTGAGTAAAATATCATTTTTTTCTGGAAAGATTTTTATTAGGAATACACTTGTGTGTTAAAATTTCATGTACTGTTGCTCAAGTCCAAAATTGCAGTGTGATCTATTTTATTTTTTCTCTGGAGTTAACACAATGATTCTCAGCAAGAACCTTACTGCATTATGTCTCAAATTTAGGAATTTCATTGATGTCATTCTATGATTTTTCTAGTTATGCCATACAGCCAGAGACTTTATATGATGTCCCCTATTATGTACTATCTAGACAATCATTGCAATTAGATATAACACATAGCACATACAAAGATAAAGTTTGGGCTTTTGTTTCAGGAAAACCAGCCAAAGTAGATTGCTTTAAGAACCCACCTCTATTACCTTTGATTTTTATGGACTATAATCTCCAAATTCCTTCATCCAGCTTCCCTCTTTCTAAAGTAAATGGAGTATAAGATATTATATTATATAGTATAACAATTTTTGCAAAGATTTTATTTAAACATATTGTTTAAAAAGCCTTGACAAGCATATGAAAGAGTTCAAGTGTTCATGGAGCATTATCACAGTGGATGGAGATCCAAACAATAACCAAAAGAATATCCAAATCCCATCCTGGGGAGATCTGCCACATTCTCTAGTGGAACTGCAAGAATCCCATGAGTACAGGTGACTAATGAAGGAAGATGGGCCATTGATGGGCCCTTGATATTGATGACTGTACTTAAGAAACTTTTCTCTTGAAATTGAAACTTAGTCTCCTATTATAGGGTGCCTAAGAGTTACACACTGAGAGCCTCCTTGTTGCTCAAATGTAGTTTCTCTCTAAACCAAACTCAGCATATAAATGTGTTACCTTCTCCCCAGCAAGGGACATGACTCTCGGGCATGAGCCTCCCTGGCAACGAGGGATTACTACCAAGCACCAACTGGAAATGCAACTGGAAAAAGACCTTAACCAAAAGGGGGAAAGGGTAAAGACAAATGAGTTTATATGGCTAAGAGACTTCAAAGTGAGTCTGGAGGACATTCCAGATATTACACTTATGCATGTCTCAGCAGGATCTCATTGAATGCCACAGAAAATATTGTCTCAAATATCTGGGCTCTTGAGGGCTCTGGAGACATCCAGACACTATAAGCAGGGCTGACAGCTAAGGAGTTTGGCACCCTGCCAGTGGGCCTTACTTTGGAATTTATGCACCCGGGTGTGACAGATTTGTAGCCAGTTGTGGTTTCCCTACACATGGCGATTCTGCCACTTATATTTGAACCTATAATTAGTACTAGACTAGATAGGTTTATGTCCAAGAGACTTAAATCTTTGGACTTTCCATGTGCCAGCCTGGCCCTGAATCTCAACAGAGTTGCAACACCTACTCTCCAAACTGGACTCATCAAGGACAACTAACAAGGAAATGATGATGGACAATGACCATCCCAAGAAACAGAGAGAGTCTACAATTGCAAGCAAGATAGTCCCATCGACATGCTCCATGGGATCTATGCTCCCTCTCAATTAGAGGCGGAGTGGGCATCAAAATCCCAGAATCCTCAGGATTGGGGAATGAGCAATGGACTAAAGTAGACTTACTGTTATTCTTATATAGACTTATTGTGATTCTAGTAATAGAAGAACTTTTATCACTATGTATAGGCAGTGGCCACTGGATTTCTGAGGGGAGGAAGAGGGAAAACATAGGTGTGATATGGGGGCATTTTGGGGACACTGGAATTGTCCTGAGTATGTTGCAATGACAGATACCAGCCATTATATGTCTTGTCATAACTTATAAAATTGTGAGGGAGAGAGTGTAAACTATAATGTAAACTATAATCCACACTTAGTGACAATGCTGCAATATACGTTCATCAATTGTAACAAATGTACCACAATGTGGGAAAGTGTGGGAGGGATAGGGAGTGGGCCATATGGGAATCTCCTACATTTTTAATGTAACATTTATGTAATAAATATCTTTAAAAATAAAAAAAATAAAATAAAAAGGCTTTGAGAAACTAGCACAACACAATTTAGAGAAAATTCTTTAAAGTTTAGAACTGGGTGGATTTTTTTCTTGGAAGCATGATGAGCATTTATCCTACTTGACCCAATGGCCTAAAATATGCACAGTAGTTAAAAATGAGAATAATTTCTATTTAAAACTAGAGAGCAGTAAGGACTGAGAATAGAAACAGTAATATTTTAGTGTTCCTATTTGTTCTGGATATTTAATAAATAAAAGCAATAACAACTGGAAGAGTAAGAGTGAGATTATTGTAGGAATAAAAGCTGATTCTTGGAGTTGTATTTAGATAAGAAATTATCTTATTTCCTTTTGTGTTATCACTTGGAATACATGAATACTTAAAACTTCCAAAGTTACGTGAGTGGAAAATATTAGTGCTACCTTAGTTGATAGAAAAAAGGAAAAGTAATGTTATACTAAAGGAAAGACAGATTATGAGTCAGTTTTAGACAAGTATAAAATTTTGTATCTATAGAAGTTTTATAAGTCAGGATTTGAGATGCAATTCTGGGATCCATTTGGTAAAAAAGTAAAACCATAGTATTAAATGAACTCCTTAAGGAGACTATTTAAAGTTCTAAAATTTGAACTGGAGGAAGCAATTAAAATGCTTGATGGGAAAAGGGAAGTGCAACTAAACAGTAGCTATTAGAAAGTTAAGTGAACAATCCAAAGAGCTTAATTCAGGTGCTGAGTGTAGAACAAATGAATAGAGCTCATAGTATTCCACGGCCTTTCCTGATAGCTAAAATTTATTTTTCCTAGAGTTTAGAGGCTGGAAAAATATATTACAACACCTAAGTAGATATTCCTGTTTTCATAGATGAATATTAACAATTTGGAGTTGAATTATAACCCTTGATTATGTCAGTTCTATCCTATTTTCAGTACATTGAAATCACATATGCACATTTGCAGCAATATGGCTGGGAGAAAGGAGATCAAGATAGAGGTAGAAGAAGATGTAGAGGTAAAGATTGGAGGGGAGAAAGAGGCCAAGAGATAAAAGGAAGTAAGAAGCAGCATATTATTTTGGTTCAAACAAACCCTGGCCTCCATTACTTCAGGGGGAAAAGCCATAAATGAAATGCAAATTTCAGACTCTAAGGTCCCAGGTTTTAGAGATGAAAGGATGATTTGTGGGATTATCAAGGGTAATTTTGACCACCTGTGATTTTTTTCTTGTAGGCTGATTTTTAGAGTCTAATCCACACATAAGAGGAAATCCATTTTCTGCAAATTGTAGAAAGAGAATAGTCAAAAGCACTCTGTGTTGGAAAGAAAAAAGTCAATGGAGAAAGTGCCATATGCCCAATCCTCTAACACATCTGTCATGGTAGATTAAAGTACCTCCAAGTTAAAGCAAAAAGTCAGAATCTAGTAGAGATTTTCCTCACTTATATTTGAATTTATGGTCCATCTCTTTATGAATGTCTATTCCCCCTAATTGACAAGCATTTTTCTCAAGGATCAGATAGTTCCTTCTTATGCTCAAAAGGCTGTAAGCTTCAGAAAAGCTTTACCAAGGGTAGAATAAGATTAAACTGTAAAAATGATTAGAAATAATCCTTAAATGTCGACTTGACTCAACATTATCAGTTTATACCCCTGAAAAATGTGTGCTCTCTTCGGTCATCC
>PVKH010015283.1:0-16153 GCA_004027955.1 Chaetophractus vellerosus | reverse complement strand
CTTCCTTTAGGATTAGTTTGTTGTTGTTTTTCCAATCCTTTCAGGTGTGCAGTTAATACTTCAATTTTAGCTCTTTCTTCTTTTTTAATATATGCATTTAGAGCTATAAATTTCCCTCTCAGTACTGCTTTGGCCACATCCCATAGGTTTTGATATGTTGTGTTGTCATTTTCATTCGATTTGAGGTAGTTACTGATTTTCTTTGAGATTTCCTCTTTGACCCACTGTTTGTTCAAGAGTTTGTTGTTTAATTTCCATATCTTCATACTTAATCTTGTTCTCTGGCCCTTAGTGATTTCCAACTTCATTCCATTGTGGTCAGAGAAGTTGCTTTGTATAATCTCAATCATTCTGAACTCATTAAGATTTGTTCTATGGCCTAGCATGTGGTCTATCTTGGAGTACGATCCATGTGCACTAGAGAAGAATGTATATCCCACTGTATTAGGATGCAGTGTTCTCTATATATCTATTAGGTCCAGATCTTCTAATGTATTGTTCAGGTTCTTTGTTTCTTTACTGATTCTCTGTCTAGATGTTTTGTCTAACAGTGATAATGGTGTATTGAAGTCCCCCACTATAATTGTGGAAGCATTTATTTCTCCACTTAGTTTTTCCAGTGTTTGCCTCACATATTTGGAGGCACTCTGATTAGGTACATAAATGTTTATGATTGTTCTTTCTTCTGGAAAGATTACCCCTTTTACTAATATATAGTGTCCATCTTTGTCTGTTATGATTGTTTTGCATTTAAAGTCTATTTTGTCCCATATTAGAATAGCTACTCCTCTTTTTTGGTTATTATTTGCTCATAAAATTGTTTTCCAACCATTTACTTTCAGCCTCCTTGTATCCCATGGTCTAATGTTGGTTTCTTGTAAACAACATATAGATGGGTCTTCTTTATCCATTCTGCCAATCTGCGTCTCTTGACTAGTGAGTTTAATCCATTAACATTCAGTGTTACTACTCTCAATGAATTTCTTACATCCGCCATATTTTCTTTCAGTTTATGTATGTCCTATGTTGTTTTTGTTTCTATTTGAGTCATTACTGTTGTTGCTACACTCTCCTCCAACTCTCTCTCTCCTGTTTTTTCCTGTCATCCTTTAGAGCTTCTTTTAGTATTTCTTGAAGTGCAGGGTTCTTGTTGGCATATTCCCTTAATTTCTGTTTATCTGTGCATATTTTGAACTCTCTATCATTTATGAATGCCAGCCCTGCTGGATAGAGAGTTCATGGTTGGAAATTATGTTCTTTTAGTATCTTGACTATGTCATACCACTGTCTTCTTGCCTCCATGGTTTCAGCTGAGAATTCAGCACTTAATCTAATTGTACTTCCTTTGTATGTGATGGTTCTCTTTTCTCTTGCTGCCTTGAGTATTTTCTCTTTGTCTTGAGCATTGGACATTTTGACAAGTATGTGTTTGGGGTTGGCCTGTTGGGATTTAAACTGTGTGGGGTACACTGGCTTCCTGGATATGTACATCTATCTCTCTCATTGGAGTTGGGAAGTTTTCAGCCATTATTTCCTTCAAAACTCTTTCAGTTCCTTTTCCCTTCTCTTCTCCTTCTGGGATGCCTATATTGCACATGTTTCTGCATTTTGTGTTATCAGTTAAATCCCTAAGTCCCTGCTGAATTTTTTCTTTCTTTTTATCTGTCTTTTCTACTATCTGTTTGATTTCAGATGGACTGTCTTCGAAATCACTAATTCTCCTGACTGTTCAAATCTGCTGTTATGTGAATCCATCGTCTTTTTGATTTCTTGGATTGTGCTATTCATCGGCATCATATCCATTATTTTTTTATGCATGTTTTCAATTTCTTCAGTATGTGCTCCCAGTGTCTTCTTAATATCCTTAATCTCTTCCTTAAATTCCAGAAGTTGGTCCATGATTAGTTGTTCCATGTTCTGCTTCTCTTCCTGATTTTTGGTTTGTTCTTTGGAGTGCTCTGTGTCTTCCATTTTCTCAGTATGGCTTGTAATTTTTTGTTGCCCTCTGGTCATCATTTTATCTCAATGGGTTTTTTCAGTTGATTAGCTTCTCTCTTTGCTCTAGAGTTTTATTTAGCTTGTAGTTCTGTATGTGTGTAAAGATTCCTCATTGATACTTTCTTCCCTTTGTTGTATTTCCTTGCTTTTTTCTATGTTCCTTTGAGGGAAGAAGATTAGGGCCAGAGCATTCAGAAGGGGTGAGAAATGAGAAGGGATAATAGTACTATTGATAAAAGCTAGAAGAGGAGCCATATCAGACTTAGTAAATTGAATATTTAAGTCATGTAGGCAGTGTAGAGTGATAGGGGTGAAATTGGAGTGTCTACAATGGGATGGGAATCAAACAGAGAAAAAGATATAGAGTATTGTATATGAGCAGAATGATGAGAGAGAGAAGTAATAACGAATAGGTTGAAAGAAAAAAGCTAATATAAAATGAAAGAAATAAAAGACAACAGAATAGCCAAGATAGAATTTAACAAGGGTGAAATTGGGAGCAAATGGAAAAAGGTGGAAAATAAGAACCACAACCAAAAGCTGAAGGTAGAAAGATGAAGGAAGGAGAGGAGATAGTGTTGGTAGACACTTTCACTAAACACAGAGTATGGAAAGTCAAGGATGAAGAAGACCAGCAAAGAAGAAAAAAGCTATCAGCACCTAATTAAAAAAAAACAAAGAAAAGAAAACAAACAAAGAAAAAAACCACCAACAATAAGGAGGAGAGAGTAGAGGTAAGAAGCACATAAGCATGAAATTAAATCTTAAGGTAAAACAGCGTTCCCTTTGGGCACTTGTGGAGCCTCTCAGCCTATGTTCATTAATCAATTGCCTTGCAGCCTTCTCTCTGCAGGCTTTGGGGCAGAATTTAGCAATTTAAGCAGGTCAATATGTTTCTCTTTATTTTTTTATATAATTAGGGTCCTTAAAGAACTCCTCTGCTAGACCACCCCCTCCTGTGAGGGGACCCCAAATAGGTTCGTGGAGACCTGTCTATTATTTCCCACTGCCTAACTCCCCTGGGTTAGCTGTGTTTCTCAGCCCAGAACTTTAAAATGGCTGGAACTGCTGCCCCTGGTAGGCAGATTTGCCACTCCCCTCCGCCCAGCACAACTTCCAGCCGGCTAATATTTTCCCTGTAAACTTCTTGCAGGCTCCGGCAACCAAGCCCCCAGAAAGATAACCCCTCTCCATCCCCTGTCAGACCTTCCCACTCTTGGGTTCTATTCCCCCCCTCACAGGTTTACCGGTGAGGTTTCAAACTGCTCAGCCCCCTTCCCTGGGAATGGGGCCCTGCCACCTGTCTTTCCGGTTGGGGCATAAAGAACTCACGACTTTATCCTGCACAGTCTAACTCACACTCCAGTTGCCTCCAGACTGATGGAGTTAATATTCCCATGCCCCAGGCTCTCCACAAGGACCATACTTTCAGGCTCCTGTCCCCAATCAGCTGTCCCTTGCTTCAGAGCTGGTGGGTGCGCTCCTAAACCGATGCCATCTTCCAATATCACCTTAATATGCTTTATCTCTTTAGTCATATATTCCTTCATTTCTCTAAATTGTTTATGGAGGTTTGTATGAACATCATTGATTAGTTTTCTTAAATCTTGTGTCCCCTATGGATTCTTGGTTTGTTCCTTTCACTGGGTGATATCTTTCTATTTCTTAGTATGGCTTATCTTTTGTTTATATATAGAATTTGATTATATTGGTGATTTTGCTCTGTTGAGCATTTTCTCTCCCTTGCCTAATGGTTTTATTTCACAGTTCTTTAATTTTTAGTTTATTTTTTTATAAAACTTTAAGATTGCCCTGTTTCAGTAATTAAAACAGTTGCAGGGGTCACTAATGGAGTATAGACCAGCTCTATGATACCTGTGAAAGAAACAGGAGAGACAAGCCTGCCTTCCTTCACTTTCTTGGCTCACCAGCACATGGCACTACTGCCTTTCTAAGGAAATGAATCCTTCAATTTTCACTAAATAGTTCTTATGAACCAGCAAGTTATGGTGTCTACATTCACATAGGATAAACAACACTCAGCCCTCCACTGCACTCTCCTTCTTACTCTCTCCTTTACCTTTCCATTGGTCACTCAACTGTCTTTCAAGGCTGTTTACCTTTGGGATGGGGGATGGTCATGTGTTCCCAGCCATGCAGGCATTGACTCACAGTTTTTCCTTTGGACTCTCTGTCTCTCTGTCCTTAGTCCCTCCTAGATAATGTGTGTGGCACTCTCCTGATATTTATGTCCCCACAGTGGTTCCCTCAGATGTCTTCTATGACCTCTCCCATATTTTTTAAGAGAGATGCCCCATGCTTGAGCTACTCTGATGTCATCTTGGATCGCTTACTAGGTTAACAAATAAAAAGCAGAGAAGATGCAAAAAATCAGAAATGAAAAGGGGACCCAATGACCCAGGAGAAACAAGAGATCATAAGAGGATATTATGAACAGCTGTATCCCAACAAACTAAACAACATTGATGAAACAGACAAATTCCTGGAAAGACATGAACAAACCACACTGACCCTAGAAGAAATAGAAGACCTCAACAAACCAGTCACAAGTAAAGCATTTGAAACAGTCATCAGCAACCTACCCAAAATGGGAAGTCCAGGACTAGATGCCTTCACAGGTGAATTCTACCAATAATTTAAAGAAGATCTAATACCAATCTTGTTCAAACTCTTCAAAAAAATTTCAACAGGAAAAAATGTTACCTCATTCAATCAAAGAAGCTAATATCCTAATAACAAAGCCAAATAAAGATATTATGAAAAACAAAATTACAGACCAATTTTTTCTTATGAATATAGATTCAAAATCCTCAACAAAATACTTGCTAACCACATCCAAAAACACACTGAAAAACTATACATCACAATCAAGTGGGCTTTATACCAGTTATGCTAGGGTGGTTCAACATAAGAAAATCAATGAGAGTAACATACCATATTTATAAATTGAAGAAGAAAAATCATATGATCACCTCAATTGATGCAGAAAAGGCATTTGACAAAATGCCTTTCTTGATAAAAATACATCGAATGATAGGAATAGAAGGAAACTTTCTCATAATTGTGTAGTGCATATATGAAAAAAACACTGCTAACATTGTACTCAATGGTGAAAGGCTGAAAGCTTTCTTGCTGAGATCAGGAACAAGTCAAAGATGCCCATTTTCTCCACTGCTATTCAATATTGTGCTAGAATTTCTAGCCAGAGCACTTAGACAAGAAAAAGAAATAAATGACTCTCAGAAAAGGAAGAAGTAAAACCTTCACTATTCACTGATATGACCCTGTACTTTAAAAATCCCCCCCCAAAAAACAGACCAGAACTATTAAAACTTATAGATGATTTCAGCAATGTGGAAGGATATAAGATTAATATGCAAAAGTCAATAGCATTTCTTTACACTTCTAATGAGCAATCTGAGGAGGAAGTCAGAAAAAATCAATTCACAATAGAAACTAAAAGAGTCAAATATTTAGGAATAAACTTAACCAAGGATATAAAGGATATGTATTAAGAAAACTACAAAAATTCCTTAAGAAAACTGAAGGTGATCTAAATTAATGGAAGAATATTCTGTATTCATGTTTTGGAAGACTAAATATTATTAAGATGTTAATTTTACCCAAGCTTGATCTACAGATTTAATGCACTCTTGATAAAAATTCCAATATCATTCTTCATGGAATTGAAACAGTCAATTATCAGCTTTCTCTGGAATAGTAAGGGTACCTGAATAGCCAAAAATATTTTAAAAATTATTATCTACCTACAGTGTTAAAATCAGGATGGTACTGGTATAAAACAAGATTGACAATGGATTGGAATTGAGTATTCAGAAATAGACCCTCACATCTATGATCAAGTGATTTTTGACAAGGCTCTCAAACCCACTCAGCTAGGTTAGAAGAGTATATTTAAAAATGGTGCTTGGAAAGCTGGATATCCATATCTAAAGTAGAGAAAGAGGACCCCTACCTTATACCTTATACAAAAATTAATTCAAAGTAATTAATTTTCGAGAGCCTAAATATAAAATATAGAACCATAAGACTGTTAGGAGAAAATATAGGGAAATATCTTCAGGCTCTTGTGATTGATGGTGGTTTCTTGGACCTTACACCCAAAGCACAAGGAACAAAAGAAAAAACTAAATAAATGGGACTGCCTCAAAATTAAATGCTTTTGGATTTTAATTGATTTTGTTAACAAGTTGAAATGGTAGTCAAGTCAATGGGAAAAAAGTCTTCAGGAACTTCATATCTGATAAGGGCTTCATCTCCATGTTCTATTTAGACATCACACAACGTAAGGGCAAATGACAAGCAACCCAATAAATAAAATGGGCAAAATTCTTGAGTAGATATTTTAAGTGGAAATATAAATGGCAAAAAAAACATGTGAAAAGATGATCAACATCACTAGCTATTAAAGAACTACAGATCAAAAGTTCAATGAGATATCTTCTCACACCATACAGAATGGCCATTATGGAAAAAAAAAAAAACCAGCAAACTACAATTGCTAGAGAGAGTGTGGAGAAATAGAAACACTCCTGCACTGTTGGTGGGAGTGTAAATTGGCACATATTCTGTGGAATATTATGTGGTGGCACTCAGGAAATTGAATATAGGTCTGTTATATGATCCAGCAATCTCACTACTAGAAATATATTCAGAAGAACTGAAAGCAAAAACAAAAACAGATATTTGCACATCAGTGTACATAGTGGCATTATTCACAATTGCTAAATTATGGAAACAACCTAAGTATCCATCAATTGATGGATAGATAAGTGATGTGGTATATACTTATGATGGAATCCTGTTCAGCCATAGGAACAAATCAATTATTTTGAGTGAAATAAGCCAAACACAAAGGGTTAAATATTGTGTGGTCTCAATGATATGAACTAAACACATTGAATAGATTTATGCAGTTAGCTTATGAACTATAGGTTAGTGGGAGTCAGAATGTAGGTTCAGAAGGGAGAGTATTTCTGGATGTATGTAGAGTGTTTAATAAGGTCAATTGTAATTATGTAGTAATGTATGGACTTGGTGGTAACACATTATAGTGAGTGTAGCAAACACTATTGATTTTTGTATGTGATTGTATCTGAAATAAGTAGTCTAGTAAGGTTAATATTAGTTGGAGGATAGCTGAAGGGTAATATAGGGAATGTATAATAGTGACTTTGATAGCAGAGGATAATACTTGGTCATTATTTCTTCAAGTCTATATTCTTCCCACATCTCTCTTACTTCTCCTTTTGAGTTTCCAGTTACACCTATATTACATTGTTTGATATTGTCTCACAGAATTGGATCATCTGTTATGAATTTTAAACTCAGTTTAGGTAGTTTTGGTTTATTTGTTTTCAAGTTTACACTTTGTTTTGATATCTGAGACAAATCTACAGAGGATCCTGTTGAAGATATTTTTCAATTATTTTACTATTTTGATTTTTTTTTATTTCTTGAATTTCATTTGATTCTATTATACTTTCCATTTTTTTCTGCTGAAGTTATTTATCTTATCTTCCAGTATGTCTACCTTTTCCCTTATTTTTAACATATTATTTTAAATTCCCAAATTAGATTGATAGACCCATGACTTGTGTCATATATGTCTTTCATTCTAATAAGACTATTTTCTCTTTGATGTGCCCCTTAATTTTGAACTGAAAGGAGACATGTTGTATAGGATAGTAGGTATAGGTGTTGTCTTATTTCCCAGCTACTATGACAAACACCATGCAAGGAGCTGGCTCAAACAATGGGGATTTATTGGCTTATGCTTTTGAGGCTATGAAAAGCTCAGGACTGAGCTATCAGCATGGTGATGCTTTCCCTTTGAAGACTGTAGAATTTAGGGGTGACTGCTGGTGATCCATTGGTCCTTGGCTTTCCATCACATGGTAATGTACATGGGAACATCTTCTCCTTTCTCTTCCTGGTCCATTAACTCCCAGATTCTCCTCCAAATGACTTTCTCTCTCTCTATGTCCAATTCACTTTGCTTATAAGAACTTCAGTCATGTTGGATTAACATACCTGAACTAATAACGTCCTCAAAGATCCTGGTTACAGTGGCTTCACATGCACCAGAATGTGGACCAAGATCAAGAACATGTTCATATTGGGATAGACAATTCACTCCACCACATGTATTTTATTTTATGGATTTTTTTCTCCATGTAGATAATCACACCCTCCCCCTGTTAAGCCATTATTGTGGAAATTTGCATAAATTAAACCACTTAGAATTTGTAGTGTACTCTTACTATTGCTACCTCCCAAAATTAAACTTTGTTTCTGCTATCAGATACCCTGATTTTTCACTACTTAGCTTTGAGTTTTCACCTGTGGTCTCCCCAGAGAAAATCTGTCTCTTTTGACTTCCCAAAGTGCTTTACATCTTTCTTATATTTATTTTTCATTAGAGAATTTGTGAGCTTACAAAGCAATAATGCACAAAGTGCAGAATTTCCATACATCACACCTACACCAGCATTTCCATTGCAAAGTGTAGAGTTTGAATATATTCAGTTTACTGAGTTCAATCTCAATAAATTGAAATAAATTGAAAATAGAATTAAATTTCAAGTATTTAAAGATCTTACAAAAAAGGAAAAGACAATTTGTTAGAGAAGTAGCAATCTAGAGGTAGAAAATGGCATATGAAATTTCAGAGACTGTCAACCTGGATCTCGCTCTCTGCACATTCTCAGGCTAGGCACTAACATGCAATAGAATCATGCACTGTTTGTACTACAGGAAGGGATTTTCAAACCTCACTCTTTGTGTCCATCTCCATCTTGGAGTTTGTTTAGGGAAATAGTTGGGTCCAGCTATGCGGAGCACAGGTCCAGACACTGGGACTCACTCTTAGCAGATATGAGCTCTTTGGAATTTAACACTCCTCTGGGTTATGTTTGTAGTTTTATATTTATAAAATGGAGAAAATATTTATAAATTCATCTTATGCTTTATGTGAATATGGATGAAAACTGAGATAATGGGTGCTAAGTGTTTATCAAATCAAAATCACATGATAAGTGGAGCAGATGTGTCTCAAGCAGATGAATGTCCACCTCCCAAATGGGAGGTTCTGGGTTAAGTTCTCAGTGCCTCCTAAAGAAGGAAAACAACAAAAAGACATTGAGCAAAAACAATGAGCAAAAACAATGATCAGACAAGCAAACAAAACAAAACAAATGAGCAGGGAGCAGATGTGGCTCAATCAGTTGAGTGCCAACCTTCCACATGATTTGGGGTTTGGTTCTCAGTGTCTCTTAAAGAAAAAAGAGAGAACGAGCAGACAATGATCAAAAAATTATGAGCAGACAACAAGGCAAAAAACAAACAAACAAAAAAAAACAAACAAACAAAAAGAGCAATACCATCAAGCAAAAAGATGATGGAGCCATCTCAGGGGGTGAAATCACATGACAAAAAAAACATGTTTTCCTGAATTCTATCTTTGTCACCCAACTCCGTCAGGTCCTCATATCTGCTCTTGGCATGGCCCTTTCTGAAGGCATCCAATCACATAAGCTGCTATATAGAAGGAGGACATAGAAATAGGGTGCTTCCTTCCATTGATTAAAACCAGCTCACTCTACCCTGCTGCAATGAGAGAAGAGCTCAAGCCCCAGAATTCCAAGCATTCCCATTTGGTGATTGGACCTAATAGACATGGTTCACCATGGAGTTTGGGTTGAACTGGGTTTTCCTTATTGCTGTTTTAAAAAGCCATCTAATGGAAGGCACAAGATATTGAGTATGTGAATGGATATGAATGGGATAAAAAATAGATATGTGTGTCAATTGTCCTGACCAGAATGTCTTTGTGATTTCAGGTGTGCAGGGTGAGGTGCAGTTGGTGGAGTCTTGAGGATACTTGGCACAGTCCAGGATCTCTGAGACTCTCCTGTGCTGCTTCTGGATTCACCTTCTGAAGCTACCATATGTACTGGTTTTGCCAAGCTCCAGGGAAGGGGCTGGGGTGGCTCTCACACATTAATAATAGTGGTGATCCACATACTATGCAGACTCCAGCAAGGGCAGATTCACCACCTCTAGCAACAACAGTAAGAACAGGCTGTATCTGCAATTGAACAGCCCAGAATCTGAGGACTCAGCCATTTATTACTGTGTGAGACACACAGTGGTGGGAAGGCAGTGTGAGCACAGACAAAAATCTCTCCATGCATGGAGAGGGCTGGGGTTTGGGGGGACTTCCTGTCAGGGTCTGGTTCTTCCTCTTCATCTAACCATTTCCCTCAGGAACCCCTATAGATTTAAGATGCTCTGAATACCACTGAGTGTATGGATTCAAAATGAATCAATGTAACAGAAACAAACACATCCATATGAAGCAGAATGATAGGTATGAAAGCAGAAATATACAGAGGTTTTAGGGAGACTGGGGAAACTGTGAGATCATGATGCTAGTCTAAAGTCAGTTGAAGGAGAGAGGGAAGTTTGGGTAGAACTTTCCTAATCTACTGTGCTCTCCAAAAAGATAATTCAAGATAACTGGGAAGAGCTTAAGCTAGTGTTTCCCAAAAGAGAATTACTGTGCCTCCAAGCAATGGGTCAGTCTTTGGCTCAGAGTAGCCATTGATTTACCTGTCTTTATCACAAACAGGGTGATGGATTTCTGAGGGCAGCATTCTGGACTCTGGTCTTCCATGTCCACATAGTTGGATGAATGGGAGGCATATTCTCAGGGCCACCCCACTCTCTATTGTTTCATACAAGAAAAATATTTTTATTTGATTCTCCTAGATGACTTATAGATGCAAACATATGGTCTTCAGACAATCATAATTATACAATTACACAAGTATTTAATTTACAATTATAGTAAATCACATTACCCCAGTTGCCTTCCTCCTTAATGCTGTTCTATGTCATATGGATCAGAGTTGCCTTTCTCCTTAGAAATTGTTAATTTCTAAGATTTAGAATTGTGTAATAAGAACTTGTGCCCCATTTTCATTGGTTTCTCTCCACATACAAATGTCTTTGAGTAGATTGTTTAGCACTTTACCCACACTGGTACTCACCTTCCCCAGGGAAAGAACATAAATTTACCTTACTGCTGAGTGTGGGAGGGTCTGGTTCTATACAGCACTGAATCCCCACCAATAATTTTATAGAGTCAGGGTGTTTCCCTTGTTGAGATACCTTGCTGCTTAGGTCCATCTACATGTAAGATTCAGAGTTAGGAAGTCTATGCATAGAACCCACATTAACTTCTTACCTAAAGAACTGTAAGCTAATAAATGGATGATGTTTTAAGCAACTGAGTTTGTGGTAATTTTTGTTACAGAGCAATAGAAATGAATATAATGCCTATCCTTAATCTAAATGGTGTGTAGACATCAGTTTGCATCTATGAGATTCAATTAATTAATTTAAAACAGAAGGGAAATTAGAAGCCATCTAGTTCAGCTTCACACTGAAAGAACTGTGACATAAATTATCCAAATAATTACTGTTATTGGAAGTAGCCCCTTTGAGAAGAATCCTGCTATTCTAAAGGCCTGCTATGACCAAAAATGTATGGGAACTCTGAAATTGTTTTACATTCAGTTTGAGCCTTATAAGAAAAGAAGCAGTCTTTTAATAGTTCATTCCTTTTACACTAAAAATGCCTAGCACAATAAACTATTTTATTTACTAAATCTTTGATGAAATTATATTTAAGGAGTTGTCAAAATTCTGACATTTATAACACCTAAATAATCACTTTTTATGAATATAATTTGATGGCCATGATCTCACCACAGGAAACTTTCTCTGATAGCCTCCTCTTCTTACAACCACCACCAACCAAGGCCTTAAATAAACAAATAAGAACTAAAGCAAAAATCTCTTGCTAATGGGTTTCAAATAGTGCCTTCCTTCCTACCTGTAATTAAAATGAATTAAACCATTATAGTTCAATGGATATGGTAGTGAACATTTTAATTTATCTAATCTCACATTAAATTTTCACATTATTATCCACTTATAAAATAAAATAATGAGTTATAATGAGAGAGGCACAGAAATGCCTCAGAAGTATATAAAATAAAGAACAAATAGTACATCTGGGGAAGATTCAAAGATATGGCACCAAGATATATTTGCAGAAGAGGGATTTTCAGAAAAAAATGTTTTTAAAGGCATGTAATGTTTAACTATATATCCATTTAAAAAATAATGAAATAAATATTACTAGAGCTAAAAGTGTTTTTCTGTGGATAATATCATGAGTGTAATTTCTTAGGATATTCTTGGAATTTTCTTTTATCTTTTAAATTCTCTAAGATACCTGTGTTGCACTGAAAAAAAATTAATGAATTTTATTTTGAAAGGGAGGTGTTCTGATTTTCTACAGCCAAAGTCCTGTCCTTTGGCAAGAGCAGTTTCTATTATTTATCATAACTGACCTAGCTTACATCCATCCTTCCATTGAGTGACACACAGAAACAAGAAGGAAGGAACTAAAATCCATGCAGCACCACTAATCCAAGAGCCAATATGAGGTGCATCAACCTAATTTTCTCACAGAATATCACTGAAGGCAGTATTCTACATTGTGACCCTGGACTCTCCCATGGGGAATGTATAATTGAAGTCTGTATACTCCATTCCAATTGGGGGATTTGGACCCCCATCACAGCCATTGCCAGGTATAACAGGCAGTGTAGATTATGAGCAGCCTCCAATTGCCATGGATTCAATTTGGGTTTAGAGAAGCAGAGATTACCTAGAGAAGAGGGAAAACTTCCATGCTCAAGATCCCATATAGAGATACTGACAGAAAACAATGGGTTGCTCCAGGACTCTGGGCATCTTAGCCCTGGCTGGGTTACCTGAGGGGATTAGGTCACAGCCACTGGATTGGACAATGCATAGGCCCAGAAGTAATTCACAGGGTTTGGGTATGACAGACAAGTTGGTCAGGTCCTTGGGTGCCAAACATGTAGGGAAAAGGAGAATGTAGCAGTGGTGTTTGTGTTTAAGCACAATCAGGAATTCTGAAAAGCCTTAGGAAAGAAACTTTCTGGAAAAGTACTGGCACTTGGGTTTTCTCTTGCCAGTTGGATACAGGAAACAGGTGTTTCTATAGATAGGCCAATTACCCATGAGATACAGCTCCATGTCAAAAACCTTGGAAGAAGCCAGGCAAGGTTATTGACTGTACCAGTTCAGTCTTATTTTTGCCTTGGGCTGGTCCAACCTCCATTTGCTTGCCAGGTACTCACTTCCCTTCATTATGAAAAGAGCTTCCAGGGGCAGAGTGTCAGTTGCCCAACTATGTGAGTCTCCAGTAGAACTGTTCCCTTGGCAATGGTTAACACAGTCAAAGATAGATTAATCCAATTCTTACTGAGAGTTGCCAGTCAGCTTTTTTTCCTTCTCCAGAAACTCACCCAAATTGAGGCTTCACAGTATCTGACTGTGTACACCCCAGAATCCAAATAAGCAACATCCAGTGAAAAAAAACATCCTGAAAGTAAAAATCACATAGGCCAGGAAATAGGTACTTCACAGAAATAATAGTAGGACAAAGTGAGTAAAAGGGACTTCTCTGGATAATACCATGTTCAGAGACAAACTCACTGCTTAACACCACCTAACCCTACAGTGGTGGATGAAAGAAAAGTAAATTTCTATCATTTCATGTTCAACATTTTTTGATCTGCCTGACAAAGCATCTTGAATTTGTGTATATTATTCAGTCCTAAATTTAATATTTGTTTTTATATTCTCCTTCAAACTTTTCATGAGAAAATTGATATTAAAAAATCAATGGCAGTATTTCAAGCCAAATGTCAAAGATAAAATTTAATTCCAATAATACTTAATCGATGCAGATGTCCCCAACAGGTGCATTAGCTTCTAACACTGGCCTGTTCCAGGATATGTAATAGAATTGCTTTATACAAACTAGAATGCAGGAGATGGGTAAATGCCACACAATGAAACATCATGTTTGTAAATTTCTCCGGAATCTAATGAAATCTGTGAATGAGGTAGTGAAGAATGGCTTTCTCACCAGGCAGACCCAGGCAGCGTAGAACTAAATCACGTTGGCCACTTCCAAAACATGTTCTTAGCTCTTTAGTTTTCAACAAGAAGAGGTCAAAAACTCATAGAACTGCACAAGGAGAAAGAAGCTAGACCTGTTCAGTGCACACAGCACCCCACCCAGGCCATCAACTCCTAGTCCATCACTCCTGCACATTGAACCTGATCCTGCTTGGTATGCAGACTTGAGCCACACATGGTGAATTTTTTCCATTTCATCACCAGCCAAATAGAGATATTTTAACATCTCATTCTCCCAAGTGGAGTTCATAAAAAACACATAGTAAATGATCATGAGAGTTTTTACTGAACTTTTCACCTAGAAAGACCTAAATCTGTTAACAACTATGTCATAGTGACAAAGTATACTAGGTCAGCATGGACAGTTCTGCTATAAACATGTTAACTTCCGAAGTTTTAAGTGTGCCTCTTCTGATTTAAAAAAATAAAAATAAAAATTAGCTACAGAATGGGTGATAAATTAAATGTTCCCTTACCTACTAAAAATTACAATAATGAAGAAATCATGGTATTCATGAAGGGAATGATACATAGGTCAATGGATCAGAATAGAGTACCTTCAGGTAGACCCCATACAAATATGCTACACTACTTTTTTTTCAAAAGGGCAGAATCTATTAAATGGAGGATGGATAGTTTTTTTAAACAAATAGTGCTGGAGATCTTAGATAAACAAACGCTAAATAAATTAACAAAACCTAAACCTCATTGGTTTTTGCATAAATTGGCTCAAATTGCACCTTTGACTCTATTATATAATGAAAAGGATAAATCCTTTAGGAGAAAACATAGGGAAAAAAATGAGATCCAGGATTAAGAAAATCCTTTTTATAGTTGTCACCACAAGCATCAACAATAAAAGGGAAATTTGACCAAATCAACATCATAATTTAAAAAAAAAATTGATCTGTGAAAACAGAGGAAGAAATGGGAAGCCACAGAGTAGCAAAAATATTTCTATCATATGTTCATAGAGGGTTGATATCTAGAATATAAATAAAACTCTAAAAACTCAACAGTAAAAAAGCAATCACTCAATTAGAAAATGGGCAAAATACATTGACAGACACTGCACTGAAGAGAATAAACAGATGACAAATAAGCACATTTAAAGCTATTCATCATCATTAGCCATTATAGAAATGCATATTAAGAAACAGCAAGATATCACTGCATGCCTTTCAGAATGACTGAAATTAAAAAAAAAACATAGTGAGAACGCCAAATTCTGGCAAAGATGGAAACAAATTGGACCAATCTTAGATTGCAAACAGGAATATAAAATGATACAGACACTTTGGAAAAGTGCTTGGGTTATTCTTCTATAAACTGAACATGTAAATGCCACACAATCCAGCAAGTGAACTGCAGGAAATTCATGCAGAGATATCATCATTTTTTTCAGTCAAATACCCATACATTTTTGTCCACATAACCTTGGGTATAATAGCTGAGTAATGAAAGTAACCTAGATGAGCTTCAATTGGAAAATTGTTTAAAAATAAAACATGGCAAATCTATGCTGCAGAATATTCCTGAGCAAAAAAGAAGAATGGTCAATTGATACGCACAAAGGTTGGATAGATCTCCAGGAATTTATATAGAGTGAAAGTGCCAATCACAAAGGTTGCATACTATATGAGTCTATTTATGTAGTGATTTTTAAAATTATTTCTAACTTATTTTAAAAGTCATTTTAGATTACAGAAAAGATACTTTGAAAATATAGTGGTCTCTTCCCAATTTTACTGCCTGTTGGCATTGGTTAGTGTAATGGTTTGAGTTTGATTTAATTATGAATTCCAAAAATATAGATTAGATTATGTTTGTAAGCTGGTCTGTTCATCTGGGCATGATTGAGTTGTGAGTAGGGCATTAACTGCCACGTCAGTGAGATGTTGAGCCCTGCCCCTCAGTGGGCATGGTCTCAAGTAGAAAAGCAGATTGAGAGAAGAGATTTGGAGAAGCAGATTTGAGAAGCAGTTCTGATGTTGGAGTGAGCCGATCGCCGGATAGGCTACAG
>PVKH010015282.1:0-16153 GCA_004027955.1 Chaetophractus vellerosus | reverse complement strand
AAAATTATGTGGAGTCAGGGGCCACTGGATGCTTTGGGGGCAGGCAGAGGGAAAAGCAGTGGTAATACAGGGGCTTTTTCAGGACTTGGGAATTATCCTGAGTGACACTGCAATGACAGATATAGGCCATTTTATATCATCATAGAACATGCAGAACTGTGTGGGAGAGAGTGTGTTCTACAATGTGAACTATGGTCCATGCTTAGTGGCAAAGCCCCAAAATGTATATATCTATTACAGGTGATATGCCACACTAATGAAGAATGTATATGTGGGAGGTTGTGGGAGGTGTGGGAGGTGGGGCATATGGGTACCTCTAAAATTTTTGTGTAACATTTATGTAACCTACGTATCTTTTAAAAAAAATTTAATTTAAAAAAAAGTTGTGACATGGAGGCTTGAGCTAGAGCCCTGGGAAGTAATGTACAGAGGAGCTTGGTCGTGAGGAAAGAGATAAAGCCCTGGGAAGAGAAGGAAGCCATTTGCCTGATAGTCTACAGCTGGCCCTGTGGCCAAAGCAAGCCTGAGCACAGAGAGAGGCAAGCCCTGGGAAGAGAGGAACCCAAGAAGCCTGAGCCCTGACAAACTTTGGTAGCCGTCATGCTCCAACACGTGGCAACAGATTTTGGTGAAGGAAGAAACTTACAATTTATGGCCTGGTAACTGTATGCTTCTACCCCAAATAAATACTCTTTAAAAAGACCAACAGTCTTCTGGTATTTTGCATCAGCACCCCGTTGGCTGACTAATACACCTATCAAATGCAATTTTTATTTCAGCTATTGTACTTTTCAACTCTAGAATTTCTATTTTAAAAATGATTTTCCAGCACTCAACTATAATTATCTATCTCTTTTTCCACTGACACCATAGTTTACTTTAATTAAAAAACAGATTTCTTTAATTTCTTGAACATATTTATAATAGCTGATTTGACGCCTCTGTCTGCTAAATCCAACAGCTGGGCCCACTCAAAGACAGTTTCTATTGACTGCCTTTTCATCCCAAGTATGGGTCACACTTCCCTGTATAGTAATTTCTGGTTGAAAAAAATTGATATTGTAGATAAAATATTCTAAGAGTTCAGAATTCTGTTTTGTTCTTGGAGTGATTATTGGCATTTTCATTCAAATAAGCAATTATCTTGTTTGGACTCATACTTTACAATCTGTCTTCCCTATACTATGCAGCAGTTGATATCTCTGACCAGTCATTATTTCTTTCCACTGTTGCTTTTTTAGCTAGGTCCCCAGGAAATCCCTGCTGTGCCTGCATAATTTGAGGATCGATCACAGATCTGAGCAGAGATAGAGATCATCATCCTTGTGTTTCCTTCCTAGCAATTCCCCTGCAATTTCCAGCTACTCTTCCAGGTTTGGGCACCATCCTCTGATACTTTGAACTCATAAGGTTTCAGCTTTCTGCTGATCAAGCTGCACATTATGTACAATTATAAAAAGCAGGAAGATCAAATATATATTCCCTTGTGGCTCTATCTTTCAAGAGTAGGTTTCTGTAAGAGTTCTGTCTGTTTTTTCACCAAGCTCCTTTGAGGTCACCCTTCATACTCCTATATACATAGTTTAGCTGCTAGCCATGGATTTGGCCAGGCTTTACACTCAGAATTTGCTTTTCATTCTTTTTATAGTTCTTTCACTGCCAGAATTTCATCTTGCAATTTCCAACTGCTTTCTAGCCCTTAATGCCAATCATGGTCACCTTTAACCCATATATGGCTGTTACAAAATCCATAAATGTGGGGGATGGGGAGAACCCTCAGGTCAGAAAGCCAAAAACTCACAATTCTTCACTCTTCCAGCTTCTGGTTTTGGATGCTTCCCAGTGTCCTACAAAGGTATCTGTTTTTTAATAATTATTATCTTTGGGAGGGTTCATGTAATCTCTTCAAAAATCTACCAATACTAGAAATCTATCAACTCTTTACAAACCAGGAAATAAAAATTAGAAAAGTTACATAGATGATGAGTGTCAGTGCTAGAATTTTTAATAATTAGACCCACCTAATTCTAAAGCGTGACCTTTCCTTGCTATCTTCCTGATATTTCTCTATTACATGTTGTATTAATCAGCCACAGGGGTGCCTTTTAAAATATACCAAAATTGGTTGGTCTTTATAAAGGGGATTTATTTGGGGTAGAAGCTTACAGTTACCAGACCACAAAGCATAAATTTCTTCCCTCACCAAAGTCCACGTGTTGGAGCAAGACAGCTGGGTTCCTGTTCTTGGGGCTGCATTTCTCTCCGGGCTTAGCTTCTGTTTCCTCCACAAGTTCAGCTATAAACCATGAGGCTCTCTATGCTTTGCATCTCTCCACAAGGCCAGCTATAGACTATCGGGCAAACGACTCACTCCAACATCAGAACTGCTTCTCCAATCTGCTTCTCTTATCTCTGCTGCCTTTTGTCTAGCCTTTTATACTTGAGACCACGCCCACCGAGGGGTGGGGCTCAACATCCCACTGACTGATGTGGCAGTTAACGCCCTAATCATAACCTAATCATGCCCAGATGAACAGATCAGTTTACAAGCATGATCCAATTTATATTTTTGGAATTCATAATTAAACTGTCAAACCATTACACATGTATAAAGGACCAGAGTCTATTAGGCCAATAAATACTTTAATAACATAAAATGTAGTACTGAATAAAATGTAGTATTAAATGCTTCTCTTCCATCTATATATAACCAATTAACAAAAACTTGATATTGTAGTAATTTGAATTCAGTAGTGATCTGCTTAGGGCTAACTATATTTTATTGAATTAGACTAAATTCATGAGTAGAAATAAAAATGCTTTATAAAGTTATTTCCAATATTATAATTTAGTTTCCTAATTTCATATTTTATATGGGGTGGACAATAAAATGATCA
Organism: Chaetophractus vellerosus; assembly: GCA_004027955.1. NCBI lineage: Eukaryota > Metazoa > Chordata > Mammalia > Cingulata > Chlamyphoridae > Chaetophractus > Chaetophractus vellerosus. The sequence goes on along the minus strand of PVKH010015282.1, from coordinate 13,256 downwards.
ATTCATCTTCTAACAACACTCTTTAATACCTAATCCAAAATATATCTACAATAAAGTATCTAGAAAACCAAGCTATCCAATTGTATTAGAAATAAGAAAATACCTTCCTTTGCATCTGTCCTTGAAGATCCTCAGTCATTTTTGTTAACTCTTCCACTTTTGCTGTTGAAACTCTCAGATCTAACTTGGACTGCCTAACAAAGAAAGTTAATTAATGAACATTGGTTTCATAGACCATAAAAAAATAAAAAATTAGAAATCTAAATTTTACAAAATCAGTACTGTTATATACCTAAAAATGGATCTAAAGGGTAAATTTTATTAGAAAAAATATATGTGAAAGGCAGTAAAGAGGAAAACATATAGCTGAATGGAGCTGGTGGTGTAAAGTGGAAGTCATTAATACTTTATTTGGGTAGACTATATTTTATATTCAAATAATTCATTTCATGGAAAAGAATGTTGTTACCTTGAAAAATTACCCAACAACAGCGCCAGTGCACTAAATAGAATATAGTTATATCTATAATTTCTTGAAGTTATAAGGCTAGAGAAATATTATAGATTAGCTTTTTCATGAACATAAATTTAAATATCTCCATCATTCCTTAAACATGAGAAATATGTATTTATGTAACCTCTTAACATAATAAAAGATTTGTCCCATGATGGCATAATATCTACTCTCTTTAGAGACTGTAGGTGCAAAAGACAAAAAGATAAATTTTTAAAATGATGTAAAAGTATTAAATAGTTTCAGTATATTTTGACTACCCCTAGGAAATGATTTTAGTAGAATATCAAAAGACTTTCTGAAACATAATTTACAAAATTTAATATCACACCAATTAAGCACTATGTGTGAATACAGAACACTTCAATTATATATAAAAATACCTGTTTAGGAAGTAAGCTTATGTTGTAAGAACTTCCCGTATTTATTTATTAATTATATTTTATGTATACTTTATAAATGCAAATCATATTAGTGCTATTGAACTTAAATTATTTACTGCACAGCTCACAGGTTTAGATTCTTTAACAGTATTTATAATTACATTACTGATTAAAATAATACAATAGGAAATAAAAAAAATTATTAGCTAAAATGTATCAGGTAGTTACGAGGTGCCAGGAACTGTCCTAAAGCTTTGCAGACATTATATCTTTAATACTCAAAATAACTGTGAGAATTAAATCCTGTTATTATATCAAACTGAAGTCGAGAGTGAGGTTGACATATGTTAAGCAATTTACCAAAGGATTCACAATAAATACTACCACAAATTGGTTCCAATAATATTTTATAAGATTATGCATAAGAAAATAATTTCCTTTCAATAAATCCAGTTATAAAAATCTGAATTTATCAACCATAAAATAGATTTTTCCACTTGCAAAATGATTCATCAAATGACAAAACAAAAAACCCAACAAACAAAAACAAAAAACACCTTACACTGATACATTTAAAATCTAATATAGGCTTAAAAATAATTTCAGGAGAGCATCTAATATATAAATTAACATATGAATAGACCAGCTATACAATTCCATATATTTTACAAGAAAAAGTTTAAGAGTAAGATATTTCAGTAGTAATTATGAAATTGAGAAAACTTTGAATGAACATATTATCCACACTTATTTTGCTTTCTTGCCTTCAGAAAGGGGATAATAATGTTTGTTCTACTTGTGTCATGGAGTTGATGAACAAGTCAAAATAGATGATGTACATTTAAGTGCACTGTAAACTGTAAACAAATGTAAGGTTAAAGCATGATTAAGAAAAAAAAATCTGTTAGAGACATAGAGGAAGTAAGGTGCAAAGTGGAAAACTAGAGTCAGGAACCCAGTTCTGTCAGTAACTAGTAATGTGGCCTTATGCAATTCACTTGATCACACTGAGTTTTAGTGACCTCATACCCAGCAACAGGGAAGTGGAATAGATAATCTGCCAATTCCAAAACTCTATAACAGTTGCATCCCTCATTTCTATTTAATTTTCTTAATGAATCTACTTCTAAATTGTCTCTCAACTGTGTATTCCATTTTCACTTCTATTTTCCATCCTTAAGCGAACATCATCACTTTCCTGGACTATTCCAATAGATTCCAAACTAATATTTTCACTCCTGATCTATTTTTAATCCATTCTCTAAAATGCATCTTATCTATAAAGAAAAAGTTATTTGATCATAAAAATTCCTGTTTAAAATGATTTCTGGATTCCCCTCTTTTTTCGACATCAAGTCTATACTCCTCTGTATGACATATAAGGCCAATTACCATGTGGCTTCAAAAAGTCTCCCTCTTTGTAATTTATGTCCAGATGTAACAGCCAAGAAACAAACCATTTCCTAACCACATCCTTTTCTATTTCTTCATATATTTCATTAAACTGGCCTTCTCCCTCTTTTTCTGACAAATTCCTTAACAATCTTTAATAGCTAGCTCAAAAGTCTCTCCTTCTCAAGTCTTCCCTAACTTCTCCTTCGGCAAAAGACTCTATGATCCCAGACCTCATTATTATTAACATCACATTGTATTATAATCAGTACAATAGGGATTCTCCCTCATGGAATTGTGAGTTCATCAAATAATATATAGAATGTAAGATCATTAAAGGATCACATCTTTTTTTTTAATGAGGCCAGTAGAAAGAGTTTATTGAGAATCAAGAAAAAAGGAAAAGTACACACCTGAGACATGGGTGCAGGTATGCTACAGAGTGAGACGTGCTAAAAGATCAAATCTTACTCATTTTCAAACACTCAGTAGCTAGCACAATGTCTGACACATAAGTAAGTAGATCATAAATGAATGAAGAAAGGAGACAGAGATAGTCACAAATATGACTATATTTTGATATTTTACTTAGGTCTTGCATATCTAATTTGATCTTCACATGTGGAAAATCATAGACTAATGTTCTGAATAATTCTTCCAAATATATATTATCTTATATCTTTTTTTTTGTTACATATCCCTCCCCTTTCTGCTTGCTCTTGCTGTGTGTTCATTTTTTTGTGTGTTCTTCTGTCTGCTTTGTCTCCCCCCGCTGCAGCAACGCGCCGAGTCAGCTCACTGCTTGTGGGCGGCTCTGCTTCTGTTCCCAGGTGGCTTTCATCCGTTCGCAGGCGGCTTTGCTCCATTCGCAGGTGGCTCTCCCTGCCCCTCCCACGGCGGCTTGCCTTCTCAGGCGGTCTGCCCACTCGGAGAGGTCCCCGGGAAACGAACCCGGGGCCTCCCATGTGATGTACTGGCGCCCTATCCACTGGGCTACAGCCAGCCCCTTATCTTATTTCAATATATATTATCCAAATATCCAAATCTACATTATCTTATATATAAAATATATTACTACATATTTAAAAATATATTATATGTTACTATATACTTTATATATATTCTATCCTTTGAAACAGAATCTCTCTTCTACTACATAAGTATAAAGAAAAAATCAGGCACTGGCTTAGACCTGGTTTTCTATGTCATAAAAAGGAAAAATATTCTGAAAGCATTTAAATTATAGTATATTCCCTAAAACACAAAATACTATGTTTTTTGAGGAAAATAAGTAGTTTTATATACATTTAATTATTCATACATTGTTCCACTAGTAGCCAGAAAATAATAGTTCTTTATATCTACTTAAGGCAGGATATACTGAAAAAAATATCTAGAATAAAAGTCAGAAGGCCTGTGGCCTAGACCTGGCTTTACCACCAGGTTCACAGGGCTTAACTTTTTTGAGTTTCAATATTTCATCTGTAAAATGGAGATAAAAAAATTTCTCTGCATAGTTCACATGATTATCATAAAATCCAAATAGGTTAATATATATTAAAGCACTTTATAAATTTTACTGTAATTGATACAAATATAAGCTATCACCATCACCGGGCCCCTTTTTAGATTAAGTTGTCAAGCACAGTGCAGGACAGAATTAATTTATAGCTGGATTAGGAAAGCTCTGGGGATGCCTTAGTGTCTAGGCCAACATATGGGCAGTGGGATTTATGATGTGCTGTTTAAAGTCTGAATCTCCTCTGGTGACACAAAGAACTGATTTGTATACTGACGGTTTTCACATAGCATAACTGGTTAGACAGTGAGGCTGGACTATATGACCAGAGGGGCATAACATGATCCCTCTGGGAACTTCTGCCTTGAGCTCTCCTGAAGCCAAGATTCACTGGATAGACCTTGGTGGTTCAATCTGGAGACAACATATGTCTGTGTGCAAAACAAGACTCTGGGGGGTGTGATCCTGTACGTCACATGGATTTTCTATGCTTGCTAATGCTCTTTCTCTTGCTGTACAATATCCTTTTCCTTTAAATAGAAGCTCTGGAGTCTTGTCAGTCCTTTCAAAATCTGAAGTTATAAAATTTTTGAAGGAACATTAAACAATCATCCTCATATTATATTATAAAGAAAGTTTTAATAGCTATATGCTTATACTATCTACAAATATTTTAGTATGTCTGCTTGTGTATATAATTTAATAAAGGTTATAAACAGTTTTCATTTTAGAAAAACCAATTTGATTTTAAAAATAAGAAAATCTAGTTAAATATTAACAATCCTGATGTCAGAAGTACCAAATATTTTAGTTCTGCTCCAAAGGAATATTTTTAAAAGGCATGTTATTTCATTTGAGGGATGCTTACTTGTCAACCAATTTAAAAGGTCTGGTTTTCTCTTTAATGTAATTTTTCATTATTTATAATATTAGGTTTGAACTAAATCTTTAACATACAAACTTTAAAAGCAAAACTTGTTCTGTTAAGCAAAGTATAACCAAGTTATAATAACATAAAGGAAAGTATATCATACTAGTTTTATAGAAACCATAGCATGGGAGTAGAAATTAAAATGCATTAATTATGAATACATGTTTTTGAGATTCAATATCAAAACACGAGTCAATTTTAAGAGAAATTTGTATGTTTCTTCCTGTAGTTTCATACCAGGACAATACTAAAAGTATTTCTAATATTTCTTAAATGGTAAGATTCTGAGAGAAATCAGTCCCAGTTTTCAATACTTTTATATGTATTCATTTTTTCTCTTTAAAATCAAAGAAAAATAGATACATTAAGTACTTTAATAAATACTTCTGTAATTACATAATGTAATAAAACCAATCATTTATTGTTTAAAACTTTAGAATAGCCCCAAACATAATTTTAGACAAAACACTAAAGTTTTACAATCACTGTAAGTTTTAGAAAATTCATAGCAAGGTGCAAAACTGGAAAAAGTTTTATTTAATCTTTTTCTCCTTTCTAATCTTTAGTGGCAGTCTAATGATAAAACAGAATCAAAAGACAGAAGAAATCTTAGGAAGAAGCTCAAATAGCAATGGACACTAATAATCCCTACACTGAGCTATTAAAATTCTTTAAAACAGTCTTCTAACTTTTTAAGTAGTTCATTTGTATACAATTTAAAATTATACAAAATTTAAGTTGATTCAGAATTATATGTAATATAAGGTGTGATGGTTAGGCTAATGTGTCAACTTGGCCAAGTAATGGTGTCCAGTTGTTTAGTCAAGCAAGCACTGGGCTAATTGTAATACAAAGGGATTTCATGGACTTTAATCATCAGTGAGTTGATTGCATAGATAACTGGTTACATCTATAATCAACTGAGGAGACTGCTGTCAGCAATGAGTGACGTCTCATCCAATCAGTTGAAGGCTTTAAAAAGAGAAATGATTTCGGCATATAGAAAGAGAATTCGCATCTCTACTTCAGATAGCCAGCATCTCCTGGGGGAACTCATGGAGGACCTCCATTGGAGTCTCTGGCTTGCAGCCTGCCCTGAGGAATTTGGATTTATGAATCTGCATCGTCACATGAGACAATTTATAAAATCTCATACTATTTACAAATATCTCCTGTCAGTTCTGTTTCTGGAGAACCCAGATTACAGCTTGGTGCGGGGAGTGGTACTTGCAAAAGAGAATCTTAAAATTGGGATTTCTGATTTGGTTTTAGGATTTTTACAATTGGCTCTCTACCCTGATTAGATCGAATGGCACTAATGACTCCAATAATCAAGAGGCCACTGACAGCCCATGGCATGAATCGGAAATAAAGATATGCAAAATATCGCCACTGAATACAACTACTTCCATGCTTATAAGAGGCAAAGATCTAGGTGAGAGTGTTTTTAACATTTTAACAGTTTTGTGGGATTAAAATGTACAATGATGTTGGCTGGCTGTTCCTAAATACACTGGATACAGTTACAAAGAGGGATGAGCTGGAGGTGCCCCAGGAATGATGTGAAAGTTTCTATGTGTGCTCTGAGAAAAAATCTTGTTTTGTGCAACCACAGACTTGTGATCTCTAAAAACCAGACTCAGAGTCTCATTGTGCCAATAGCAGAGTTACAATGGAAACAAAAATCTCAACCTTGCAGAGTGTCTGCTGTTAAAGTGACGGCATTGACTGGAAAAAATGTGGAATCCTGAGAATTGGGATGGGGACATATGGATTGATGATGATGGCATTAGGGACACTGAAACCCTAAATTCTGCTGAAACTTTGCTAGTTAACCCTGCAACGGTCTGCCCTGAGGAGACTGCCACCTTTCCTCCCTGCCCTGAGGAAAAGACCAACCAATGTTAAACCTGCAACAACCTACCTCCAGCCTTCCCCAAGGAATCTTGACCTACCCCCTGCCCCCCCATCCTGAGAAGAAAACCACCTAACCTCAAGCCTGAACTACTCAACCTCCAGCCTGCCCCCAAGGAGTCCTGATCTCCTCCCTGGAGTAAGGAAACAATCACCAAACCTCTACCCTTCCCTAAAGAGTCTGCCATCCAACCCCCACCTGAAGAGATTAATCCTGTCGCACCAGATGAAACTGCAAGGGAATGCCCTGAATGAACTGGTTTGCAAGATACTTCTAATGCTTCTCCTGACCCACCCCCACCACCCCTCTTCTCTTCCAGACCTATAACTAAAGTCACAAGACCCCAAAGGTGAAGTACAAACTGTGACCCATGAAGAAGTATGATATACTCCAGAAGAACTGCATGAGTTTTCCAATTTATATAGACAGAAAACAGGGGAATAAGTGTGGGAATGGATATTCAGGGTATGGGATAATGGTGGAAGGAATAGAAAGTTGGATCATGCTGAATTTATTGATATTGGCCCACTAAGCAGAGATTCTGGATTCAACGTTGTAGCTCAAGGGGTTAGAAAGGTCTCTAACAGTTTATTTGGGTGGCTGACTAAAACATGGATCAAGATATGACCTACAATGCCTGAGGTCAAGATGCCTGATTTACCCTGGTACACTGTAGGTGAGGGAATCCAAAGGCTTAGAGAGATTGGAATGCTAGAATGGATTTTCCATCTAAGACCTGCTTACCTACCCTAGGAATGTTTAGAGGACACAGCTTTCACCAGAACTGTGAGGAATAAATTTGTGAGACTAACTCCATCTTCCCTGAAGAGCTCTGTGGTTACTCTTCTCTGTAGGTTAGATATTTCTGTGGGAACTGCTGTAATGGATCTTTAAACACTATGGGGATTATCAGATCCTAGGCTGGCAGATTAAGAAACACCCTTTAATCATCAAAGACAAGGTAGGCATGGCTACCACATTGAAAGGCAGACTCAAAGCAGCAATAAAGGAGTCTAAGTCACACAGACCTACGGAGTTGCTAATAGACCATGGGGTGCTAGAAATAAAATAGATGGGCAGTCTACTTGGTATGTATAAGCAGAAGAGTTCTAGGTCAATGAACAAAACCCTAACTCGAATTACAGAAACAGAGAGTCATGGGTCAATCAACTCCCAGACTTGAGACTGTTTACAGACCCAGAGCCCTTTGAATGAGGGGAAAGCAGATCTCCTTGGGGAAGGATCCTCTTAACTGCCAAAATTTTATACTGTTAATCTTCCTCCCAGCTTTCCCCAAAGAGACCTATGGCTTTTTACCATGGTAACCATGCACTGGGGAAAAGGAAATGATCCGACATATTGGGGATTATTAGACACTGGCTCAGAAGTGACATTAATTCCAGGAGACCCAAAACATTACTGTGGTCCACCAGTTAGAGTAGGGGCTTATGGAGGTCAGGTGATTGATGGAGTTTTAGCTCAGGTCTATCTCACAGTGGGTCCAGTGGGTCCCCAGACTCATTCTGTATAATTGGAATAGACATATTCAGCAACTGGCAGAATCCCCACATTGGCTGCCTGACTTGTGAGTGAGGGCTATTATGGTAGGAAAGGCCAAGTAGAAGCCAATAGAATTGCCCCTATCTAGCAAAACAGTAAATCAAAAGCCATATGGGATTTCTGGAGGTATTTGTAATAATATGGGTATAAAATCAATATGACTAGGATATGGGGGTGAAGTGAAAGAAATCAAGCAAAATTCATAGGCTTGATGATATACCAGTTACTAAGATGGGGAAGACCTCCACCCTTTGGTTCAATATAGCAGTTCTTCTTTTATCATCTTTATGTATTGGGGCTCTGTCTACACAGTTTTTTTTTCTTTAAGAGTTCTGCTGCTAAAAAACAAAATGTTAAAAAAGCAGTGCCTTAGCATTTCAAGTACAGAGCTCACCAAAGTTACCAAAACCAGAGGTACATATTTGGGAAACATCATTATATTACCTTGAGAAAAAAATTCAAGTTGGGTAGGGTAGGTGTGATTGTCTAAGGAGAGCAGAAAAAGTGTGTAACACGGGTAGAAATTTAAGAAAGGCCTACAATTAGTCAGTGGGATAAGGAAATGGGGAAATAAAAGGAATCAAAGAAATGGCCACAAAGTTCAGAGAAGAAATCAAGACAAAAACAAAAATAACCTTAGTTAAAGAAATGTTCAAAAAGGACAGAGTAATCAATCAAGGAGAATGGAGAATTTTTTTTTAAAGGACATTTGGCTTGGCAAAAAAATACCAGTAATTGTGAGGAGAAAAAGAGGGAGGGCTAAATCCAGAATAATAGAAATTTCAAAGTGACTATGGCAAATGCAACTTTTCTTCCATGCAAGAGAATTTGAATGGGTGGGAAGGAGAACATTTGATATAATCTGAGGAGTCATCAGGGGAGGGGAAGTCTATGTAGTTTGGGTCTTAGAAGAGCCCTTGAAAGAGAGAGAAACTAAGATTTTAAGAATGAAGAATATATAACTGATGGAACACAAGAAGAAATAGGAAGGATTTGGGACCAACTAGTAAGCAAGACTCTAATAGAAAGGGAAAAGGAAAGCAATGCCTCTTCTGGCATTAGAAACTGCGGTAGCAAGAAGAAAAGTAAGGCTGATTTCCAAGATCCAGGGCAGGAAATAATCTACTATCTAATTCGCAAATCACCATTATCAAATCCCAACTCTACTAACATGTGCTTTGTAAATATTACACAAGTCTGCCTATATAGGTTGCATAGTAAAGTAGAATGGAGGAGAGAAAAGATAACAGGAGTTCTAGTACACTGCAACACTGCAAGGAAGGTCATTTTATTTCCATTATAGAGATGAGGAAACGAAGCTCATGTAGTTAAAACAACCTGCTCAAGTAAGAATACAAAACTAGAGCCATATTTTGAAATAAGCTGTTAATTGATTTTTAGAGGCAAGTTTCAAACAATGAAACTATGGATTTGTTTCTACTCTTGACTAATGTATTCTGTAAGTAAAGTTTAATACTGCTCTTACATCTCCTTAGAGATCAAAAGAGAAAAATAGAAACACTTTTGAATAAAGGGTGACTGTTAATAACCCTTAAATAAAAGCAAACCACTGTGAAGAAATAGGAAAAAGAGTAAAGCCCTATTTCTTATCTTAAAACATGTTTTCTATGCTCAGAAAACTAGCTGCCAACACATAAGGAACTGTCTGGCAATGCTATGACTAAGCACATCTGCTCAGGGCCATTTTCTCATATGGGATCGTTTCCAAAAGACACTACGAATCAAAACTAGTGATTCATGAATCCAGATTTCCATAGCATTTTTATAATAGAAGACATAATATTATTCAAATTGGAACATGAAACATCTGAAAAAAAATCTGTTGTCTCAGCTTTAATAAAACTATTACCTGGCAAAGGTACATATTTTTAAAAAAGATATTATCTAAAAATTATCAGCACATATAACAATTTTTTTGAGTTAAAAATGATGCATCTGTAAGAAATATTAACTACAAACAACATAATATATCAAAAGTGTAGTTTATATAACTTATTTTTGTTGTGTTTAATAAAATAGAGTGATATCAACAAATGGATTCCTATAATATCAGATTTTATTTTCTTTAATAAAACCATTTATTTAGAAATTACTTCACTATCACATTTTAAAGACTTCCTGGAATTAATTACATATTTAAGTGGAGAGAGCACTAAACATGAAAAGAATCTTTAATGTCTCTATCAAACAATCAGACATTGAGATTATGGGTAATAAAAACAGACTGAAAAATTAATATAGCTTATGGCCTGGATCGAGAAGAGGAAATACTGAAAAATCTTTTCATTTGTACAAAGCTAACATTAATTATATTTAAAAATGATTTTTTTCGGGTGTGTTGTTTTGGAAATTAAAATTACAAGGTCACACATTTTTGCATAGCTGAAGCCTATAACAAAACAATATATCTAAATAATGGCAACTAAAAAAAAACTACCGTGCCTACAAAAGACCAATAAGCAAAGGGCCAAAATGATAATCTACACAAATATTTGGCCTTGCCCTTTATCAAAGAAGTGCAATTTAGTTAAACATTTACTTAATTTTTTTAGTTAACTGAGTTAATCACTCAAAAAATAATTTTTGAGTACATGCCGTGTGTCTAGCACTATGCTAGATGATGGCAGGCAAAAATGACCAAATCATGATCCGTATCTTTAAGGAACTTAAACACTAACGAAGAGAGATTGATTTGTAAACATTTAAGTACAATAAATTGTTAAAAATGCCATGACAGATTCAGTCTACAGATGAGGTACAAAAGAAGATATGTTTGGCTCTATATGGTGAATGAACCAGAGAAGTTTGCCTGGAGAAGGCAAGTTTTAGCCACGTTTAGAAAGGTATAACTTTTCTGAGTAACAGATTCGTGATCAAAGGCAAAAAGGTAGGGGCCAAAATTTCTTCCATGAGAAACAGCAAAATGGCTATTTTGAGCAGTTTGTATTAGGGAGCAATGTGATATAACTGGAGGATGGGGAAGGACCAGATTCTTAGAACCTAGGCTCAAGAGTTTTGTCTACTATGACAAGGCATCATGAAAAACTCTTGAGAAGGAAAATGATAAAAGCTTTATCAGTTCATATGATTTTAAATTTTTTTGCACCATAATATCAGGCAACAAATGGAACTAATATGTTTTCAGTACAGGCACAAACTCGACTGCAGTGTTCAAAGAGTTTCTAATTTAGTTATTCTTGGCATGGTTATATAGGACATCTCAAAACTAAAATTCTAGTAATGTCAATATGCCCATCATTCAGAATTTGTCAAACTTTAGAACAACACCCTCTTCCCTAAAAGAAGCATCTGTTTATCCTTATGTTCTTTCAAATCTGTGGCAGGAGAAGCAAGCACAGCTTTATGTATACAACTCTGAACTGCTTAATGTTAAGCTATAGAATATTGTCAGTAAATATTATGGCAAAGTTGCTTATGGACTATTGAACACTTAAGACCTTTTATGTTTTAGAAAACCACAACTAGCTTTATTGATCTCTAATCTCAATTCATATACTTTATGTCTAAATGTTCAAAAGTCAAATGAAACTTCCATGCTGATGTAAAAAAAAATCAGTGTATCTACTCATCATCCTTTTCAGCTCTCATTCTTGACTTCCTTAATGCAGTCTATGAATACTGTGAGAGAATCAGGCTTAGAAGTGCACTAGATTAGCTATTACAAGATCCAAATTCTAATTTAGCCCTTCCATGAACTTGTTTGCAACCCTGGACAAGACAAACAGATTCGGAGTTTCACTTTCTTCTATACAATTAGGAAGTTAAACTAGATGATTATTAAGATACTTTCCAGCAATAAAATTCCATGATTATTTCCCCATTGTTTGGCCTGATATGACTAAGATTTGGACGTTTTATACAGAATTTTTATATGTATTTTTACTTTTTATTTCCGTTATCACCATATAATCACAGGTTTTTATGAACCAGTTTCCTTACTCATCTTCCTTCTGGGATCCCCACACTCAGATTTATCCCTCATATACCATAAATTTTATATATTTTTTCACTCTTTCCTGAACCTTTAATAGTTTAGTGACACTATTTATTCCATGGCCCATTATCATTATTACCTATGAGAGATTGCTATTATTGTTGTCCTGTTAATTCCTTTCTCATTCTCTCCACTCCGCCCCATCTTCTAAACTCACATTCAAACATATGTGCATATCCTTGCATATATACAAATGCTGTAAAATATATTTTGTTATTTGCATGGGTTTTAGGCTATAGATCTTTTTACTTTTTAAGTTAAGCATTGTATTTTTAGATTTATCTATGTTGCTATATTATATTTAAATACATGTTATAAATGATGTGCAATATTCTACAGGACGCAACTACTTCATTTTACTTGTTCATTCTCTTAGTCACAGATACTTAAGCTATCTCCCTCCAAGTCTGTACGTCTACAAAAAGCACCAATCCAGAGAAAATCACTAACTTGAAGTTAGAGTGTACCATTTCTGAAAATATTTTTTTATTTTGTTCTTTTATAATACATTTAATATATATCCATAAAATAGACACTACTGTTTGAAAATTTAAATGTATATAAATTACATCACATTGTAATCTCCTTTTGCACCTTGTTTAATACACAACATAATATTTTTGACATTGGTTGTTGGGTTTGAAGTAGTTATCACATTGTTTTAATTTACATTTTCCTGATTTCTTTGATTCTTCTCTTGAAATGTTTGTTCATATACTTTGCCTAATTTTCTTTGGGTTTTTATTTCTTCAGATTGCTGTTTTCTTAATGTAATTATTCAGTACTAAAACACTGTCAATTATATTCCCTGCAAATGTCTTCTCACAGATTGTCTTTTCATTTGACTTAGATTGTTTTTTGCAACATTGAAGTTTTACATTTTAACCTAGTCAAATAAATAATTCTTTTCCTTTTCCACTTGCATTTAAATCTTGATTAAGAAAATAATACCCAGCAAAATGTTTGAGAGAGTTTCTGATATTTTTAAATAAAATCTGCACTTCTG
>PVKH010015281.1:0-16161 GCA_004027955.1 Chaetophractus vellerosus | reverse complement strand
ACTGATAGGTATCTTCCTTCCCTTACGTTTTATCTTACTGAGAGTGTCACATGAATGTATTCATACATTATCCAGCCTTTTGAAACTGGCTTCCTTTATGTTGAATAACACTTTCAGATCCATCCAAGTTGCTACATACATCCATAGTTTGTTCTTTTTTATTGATTGAGCAGTATCCCATTAAATGGATATACCAGTTTACTCTTCAGTTGAAGGACATCTGCGTTGTTTCCATTTTTTGACAATTATGAATAGAGCTACTATGCACATTTCTATACAGGTTGTTGTAAATGTAAATGTTCATTTCTTTAGGGTAGGTAGGCAGAAGTGGAATTGCTGAATCATAGGCTAAGTGCATGTTTAAACTGCCAAACTGTTTTCCAAAGTGTTTGTATCATTTTGCATTCTCAGCAGCAATTTTTACTATTTGTATTCTAGCCATTCTAAAGATGGGTGGTAGTGTTTCATCCTGGTTTTAATTTGTATTACCTTAGTGGCTAATGATGCTGAACATCTTTTTATGTGCTTATTTGTCAGCCTTCTATCTTCATGGGTAAAGGATCTATTCAAGTTTTTTGCCCATTTTTAAGTAGGGTTGTTGTGTTATTTGTTGAATTTCAAGAGTTCCTTCTATATTTTGGATACAAGTCATCTGCCAAGTCTATGAGTCATAAATATTTTCTCATACTCTGTGGCTGTCTTTTCATTCTCTTAACTTTGACTTTCAGGGAGCAAATGTTTTACAATTTACATTTTTTTCTTATATAGACTGTGCTTTTGGTGTCATGTCTAAAGAACTGTTTGCCTAACCCCAAGTCAGGAAGGTTTCCTCCTATATTTTCCTCCAGAAGTCTAATAGCTTTATGTTTTACATTATATGTGCAATCCATTTTGAGTTAATTTTTGAATAAGATATGAGATTTAAGTTGAAATTTATTTTTTGCCTATGAACCCCCATTTCTGGCTTTTACCAATGCTTCAGTAGAATTGCTTTGGAGCTGGTGGACAAGAGAATGGAGCAAAGAGAAGAGAGAAAAAGAATAACAAAAAATGGAGGATTTCTGCACTGTCTCTGAGCATTAGGACTTAGATCCCTTTTTTACTTCTTGAAATTTTTACTTCTTGAATTAAAACCTGGTTCTTTCTCTCTTTGTGCCCAGTGCTCATTCCTAGGTTTCTGGCTGCATGTAGTTTAGGCCAAACGATACCTGAGAGAAAAAAATGGCAAACTTACCACCAGTCCAGTGTAATTTCAAATTCGTGTATTCTTCCTTGATTAGCCTGATGCTATTTAATTTTCAGGGACCTCAAATACCTGCTTCATGCATTCAGCCCAGTTTTATCATTGTATTCAGCAGGATTGATGGGTTTATTGTGTTTACTCCATCTTACCTGCAACGCTCCATCTTTTTCATATTGGCCTTCTCTAGTGCATTTATATCTTTCTTTCCTACTCTCGTCCCCACCTCCTTGCCCTTAAAATGCATCATTATTCGTTCAGATTTTGTTGTTCCAGTTGTTTCATTTATCTGAGAGGTTAATATTTCCTCATGAGAAATTAGGTCCTTTGATCCATGATTTTATTTATTAACTCTGACCCATAAATAAAATAATGCTTAAGCATTATTAAATCTTTAGCAAACATATTCTTAGAGCTCTCATCACAATTAACATGCAATCAGATTCTAAGCTCTGGATGTACCAATGTTCCGCTGAGTTATTAATTTTTATGGAAATAATTTTATTCATTTTTTTCCACCTTGCTATTTTCCTCTTTATGTCAACTCAAACCCAATGAACTATTTAAAGTAAAGATGGTCTCATACAGAAGGGTTCTATAATAGCCCAGCTGCCTTCTTTGTTCTTGCCAGCAGTTTGCTCCCCTGTTACCATAGACAAGTGGAGACCTTGGCCCGAATTCCAAAATTTGGGCTCAGTTTCACCTATGTCTCTCCTATCCCCCTACTCATACTGTTCATGTGGTGTCTCCCTGCTGGGTGTCTTGCTCACATTTATTTACTCCACAGTTACTATTGACTGGCTTGTAGCATAGACAATACGTTTTCATGAAAAGAGAATGAGGACTTGGCTCTTTGTTCTAGTTGCTCTTTTCCTCTGTTTTAAAGTCAAAAGTTTTGGAATAATGGAAGAAAGGAAAGTGGTTGATCTTGGATTGATGAAAAATGCTATTTCCTATTTCTCTTTCTGTCAAGCTTTAACACCCAGTACTAGTTCTGTCTGCTATGGACATGGCTGGTCTGAGCATTTCATTTTCACACAAGGAAAAAGTTTCTCCTGATGGGACTGTTGATCCAGTGGTCCCCTTCAAAGAAGAAGAGCCTCTTAAATAATGACAATAACAATTAGAGAAATATTAACCCAAGTTTACTATCCCCATTCCCTTGGCATGAAAATTTAACTTAACAAAATTCACCCTTCATGATTTGCTCCTATAAGTGTTCAGAGGTTTAGCAATGTCTTGCTGATAATTCTAGACTAGCATTAAGAGATCACCTGGGGAAAAAGTTACCACCTTCTTAAAAATCAAAGAAAGAAAGATCAGTATCAGAATAGGGATGGCCAGGAGTATTTAAAATAAAATAGATTTCACTAGACTGAGGGATAACATGTGTATATTTTTTTCCTTTTTACAAAAGCTATTCTAATATATATTTAGTATATGACCATCTTATACTACCTCCAACTAAAAAGAACTTCCTATCACATAATTTAGTGTCTGAAAACATTAAATATATCGAGAAATAATGTATTCCTGAAGGCAAACACAGTACTTTAAAGTATATAAGAAATTAATATATAATATTCCCAAATACTCCATAAATGAGCCACTGTTCAGTAATTGGGTTTTGAGACCAGTTTGGGGAAAAAAATTAAATCAGATCCCTAACTCCACACCACAAACCAAAATAAGTTATAGAAGATTTAAATATATAACTATAAAAAAAGAAAAAAGTATTAGAAAATATTGAGAAATATATTTATGATTTATAGTGTTACTAGTGTTACTATAGATCATAAATATATAACTATATTTAGTTATATATACTCTTGGTGATGAGTAAGTGTTTTCTAAGTATGACATCAAAGGCAGAAATCAAAAGGAAAAAATCGAGAGCGTTGACTATGTATAAATATAAAACCTCTGTAAATCAAAGTCTTTATAAATTAAATTAAAAGACAAATGTCTAAAAGGGAAAAAGTAATTGCAACGTATATGACAGCAAAAGAGTATCTCAAAGTTACTATCCCAAATATCAATAACATAGAAATAAACACCCTAAGAGGAAAAAAAAAGGACAAATACATGAGCAAAATTTATATAAGAGAATGTAATTGGTCAATTAACATTGGAAAAATTAAACCTTAAACCAAAATAATCAAATAAATGGAAATTTTAAATTAACAAGATGCTCTTTGGGGATTATCTTATTAGTGAATAATTATTTAAAATAGCTAGTTGTGGCAAGAATTTCAGGGAAACTTTTTAATCCATTATTTTGGAGAACAAAAGTTGGTAACACCTTTTGGCATGAACATTTGAACATACATTTTAAAAGCATTAAATGATGCATAGTTTTGATCCAGAAACTCCACTTTTAGGAAACTGTCGGAAGGAAAGCAAAGACCTGGGCAAAGATTTACGTATGCTCATTGCATTAATGTTACTAATAGCAAAAAGTATTTGAAACAGCCTAAATGCTCAAAAATAGGGCATTGGGTGAATAATTTATTGTATGCACAATGGAATATTTCCAGTGATTTGCTGCAGCTGGCTAGTACTGGCTTGGAAATGTCAATTGTTAAAATGTTAGGAATTTTACAAGCCAGTTGTTGAACTGTTGGTAGCTTAACATCAGCCATGGTGGGATTATTTACACCGTGGAAATCAGCAAATGCTACAAATCTGGGCTGGTTTTATCCCTCAGAGAGCCAATTGATTAGCAACTACCAGCATATTTACTCTCTTACATCCATTATTAATGATATTTTTGGAATTCTTAATGACAAGGGAAAATGTTTACTAGATTTTGTTATGTGAGAATGTTAGCTTCCAAAGCAATAAGCATAATTAAATTTATTTAGGAAAAAGAAGAAGAAAGACTGGAATATTAGACATGCTTTTTTTCTTGAGTGGTTAGAGTAAAATTATTTATTTTCTTATTTTTACATACATACATTTTCTACTTGAATACTTATACATCTGATACATTTGTAATAAAAAGTTATTGTTTAAGAGAGCAATTTTTGATGTGCATGACTATTGTGTTACTCACAAATATCACTATGAGAATCCCTATAATAGTCCAGACTGGGGATCAGCAAACTACAGCTTGTGGGCCAAATCCAGCCTGATGCCTGTTTTTATAAAAAGCTTTATTGGAACACACCATGCTCAATTGTTTACATACTGTTTATGATTGCTTTTGCACTACAACAGCAGAGTTTAGTATTTGAGACAGACTGTAAGGCTCACAAAGCCTAAAATATTGCCTATATGGCCCTTTATGGAAAAAGTTTGCTGATCCCTGATCTAGACATACTTTGGGCTATCTGCACAGTCCTGCTGCAATCCCCTTTTTAAGGAATCTGTTTCCACCCATGACCCCTCCTGTGTGGGTTTGCCCATGTTCTGCTCCTTTCCTCAGGCCGTGACTGATTGGACTAAGGAGGTGAACCTGCCTCAAGGACTGACTGTCCTTAAAGTGGCTTGTGACTGACAACTGAAGTGGCGATCTGATTTCTCTTCTGGATATTTTATATGGGGAAACCGCTAGACTGTTGGAACTGGTCATTGGTGCCTCAGCTAGAACCCAAAAGGAATCTCAGGTTTAAGTTATATGTATACAAAATTTGCAGATGCAGTTAACAGGGGGGAGAGGGAGGGAGGGAGGGAGGGAGGAAGAGAGAGAGAGAAGAGAGAGAGAGAAGAGAGAGAGAGAAGAGAGATAAAACTAAGTGGTAGCTGTATTAGGCAGCCAAAGCAGTGCTGATACAAAATACCAGAAATCTGTTAGTCTTTATAAAGGGTATTTATTTGGGGTAGAAGCTTGCAGTTACCAGGCCATAAAGCATAAGTTTCTTCTTTCACCAAAGTCTGCTGCCACGTGTTGGAGCATGACAGCTGCCGGTGTTTCCCAGGGTTCAGGCTTCTTGGGTTCCTCTCTTCCCAGGGCTTGCCTCTCTCTGGGCTCAAGCTTGCTTTGTGCCACAAGGTCAGCAGTAGACTATCAGGCAAATGGCTTGCTTCTCTTCCCAGGGCCTTCTCTCTTTCCTCATGATCAAGCTCCTCTGTACGCTACTTCCTGGGGCTCCAGCTCAAGACTCCGCATCACAACTCCAACTCAAAACTGCTACAACATGTCCTTTGCCATGTCTTTTATCTTCGAGACCCCACCCACCAAGGGGTGAGGCTCAGCATCCTACTGGTGTGGCCCAGTCAATGCCCTAATCATTATTTAATCATGCCCAGATTAACAGATCAGTTTACAAGCATAATCCAATATCTATTTTTGAAATTCACAAGTTTATCAAACTGTCAAACTGCTACAGTAGCCCATATAGAAGCCATGTGATGAGAAAAACCACATGGCATCTGAGAGGAGATGGAAGACTTATATCCTGGCTTTATAGTTCTTTGTTTTAGTCCCTATGAAGCCAGGGTTATACTTTTTGATACTTGTATGCAAATGACTATCAGATTCCCTACTTTTTTATATTTTAAAAACTCTCTTCTTCAATTAAGATTGAGTGCAATCAGATAAGCCTTGAAGAAGATAACATTTCTTAGAGGTATATTAGGACTCAGAAGAAAATTCATTGTCCCTTAATGGTATTAAAACCCAATATGGGGGGAAAGGCACGATGGTGGCAGTGTAGGGCACTCCAAGAGTCAGCTTGTCCTACAGTGAAGTTAGTAATCAGCCAGAGCTATCTAAATCACCTGATTGGAGGCCCAGGAGATCAGAAGAGCATCCTGCAACATCCTTGGAAGAATGGACAGAGAAGACTCCCCATCTGCAGTGAAAATTCATGAGTACAGCACTCCACACTATGGAGGCTGGTGCCCATCCCCCACTGGCAGCACAAGATGCTTCCAGAGCTATTCTCTACCTGGATTTGAAATCTCCATTTCCCAAAAACAGAGGAAGAAGAGAGTCTGGCACCAACCTAAGCGACTGATTAGTACATTCAGCTGGCTAAAGTCCAATCCCAAGTACAGCTAAAGTTTGAACTTACCCAAGTCGGAAAGAGGCCGGTAGCCTACATTTTAACTCGGTTCCGGCATGAGGTGAAGTGGGGCTGATTGAAAATCACGGTGACAGTAGGGACTGGCTTCTTTCTACCCAGGTCAGATTGCTGCTGTAGCCTGGGTTCCAGCCCCCCCCCCCCAACACACACACAGCAGGGAGGAAGCTGAGGGGCCTGCACCAGCCTATCTGGGCAACTATAGTCATTTTCAGCTGATACGGACTAGATTGTTGGGCATCTTTGTGGCTACATCCCTGCCCCCAGTAGGACAGGATGGGGATGGTGTTTCCTCAGCCTCTCTGGGCAACTACAGGCACTTTCGGACTGCACAGACAAGATCATTGTGCATAGCTGTCGCTCCATCCCTGCCCCTGATAGTCCAGGAGGAGGGAAAGTGCTTCCTCAGCCTCTCCAGGAAACTACAATCACCTTTGGCCCCTGTGGACTAGACGGTTGGACACACCCTTGGCTCTATCCCCACCCTCGATAAGAGAGGAGGGAGGGCAGTGCTCCCTCAGCCTCTCTGTGCAACTACAGTCACTTTTGGCCTGCATGGACTAGATTGTTGGGCAAACCTGTTGCTCCATCCCTTCCCCTAACAGGACAGGAGGAGCAGCAGTACTCCCTCAGCTTCTCTGGGAAACTGCTGTCACTTTCAGACTGTACGGACTAGATTGTTGGGTATGCTTGTGGCTTCATCCCCGCCTCTGGCACTGGAGAAAGGGGTTTGATTTTATCTGGGCAACTGAGGTCAGCTTTGCCCCACTCAACTTAGTTTACTGCCCACACCTGCAGCTTCATCCCCACCCCAGGCAGTGGAGAAAGGGGTGTGGAGCTCCATCAGTCTCACCGGACAACTACAGATGGCCTTGGCCTGCCTGGCTCAGATTACTATGCATGACTGCAGCTCTGTTCCCACCCCTGGCAGGGGAGAAAGGTGGGAGAGGCTTCATTGGTACCTGGGGCAACACGGGCAGCTTCAACCTCCATGGCTTACAGTACCAACTACATCCTTGGCTCCTACTCTGCCCCCAGAAAGGGAGAAAGGGCAAGAAACAGATGAAAAAGAGCTGAAAAAACTCAGATTGGCTAAACACAAGCCATTATAAAGTTCCAAAATAAGCCAAACCAAATATCAAAGAGGGGCTTTAGCACAAAGTCAATCAAATAGAAAGTCCTAGACCAAATAGACAAACTGAGACCAGAATAAATACTTCAAGTAAACCAAATGCCAAAACACCAACAAAAAAGTTAAAAGCCACATCAAGCAACAGGAAAATAGGGCTCAATCAAAGGAACAAACTAAACCTCTAGATGACATAAAGGAGTTTAGACAACTAATCCCAGATGTTCAAACAAATCTCCTTAATAAATTCAGTGAGGTGGCTAAAGGGATTAAGGATATTAAGAAGACTATAGGGTGAATACAAAGAAGAATTTGAAAGTATACATAGAGAAATAGCAGATATTATGGGAATGAAAGGCACAATAAATTAAATTAAAAATACACTGAAAGCATATAACAGCAGATTTGAAGAGGCAGAAGAAAGGACCAGTGAGCTTGAATACAGGGTCTCTGAAAGCAAACACACAAAAGAACAGATGAAAAAGAAGGAAAAAATCAAACAGGGTCTCAGGGAACTAAATGATGACAAGAGACGTGCAAACATACATGTCATGGGTGTTCCGAAAGGAGAAGAGAAGGGAAAAGGGGCAGAAAGAATATTTAAGGAAACAATGGTAGAAAATTTCCCAAATCTATTGAAGGACATAGCTATCTGTGTTCAATAGGCACGATGTACTCCAATCTGAATAAATCTGACTCATACTAATCAGAAGGTCAAATGCCAAAGATAAAAAGAGAATTCTGAAAGCAGCAAGAGAACAGTAATTCACCACATACAAAGGATGCCAAATGAGACAAAGTGCTGATTTCCCATCAGAAACCGTGGAGGCAAGAAGGCAGTGGAATGATATACTTAAGATACTGAAAGAGAAAAAAACTGCCAGCCAAGAATCTTATATCTGGCAAGATTGTCTTTCAAAAATGAGGGCAAGTTTAGAATATTCAGAGATAAGAGAAAATTGGGAGTGTTTGTAACTAAGAGACTGGCCTTGCAGGAAATACTAAAGGGAGTGCTACAGCCTGAAAAGTAAAGAAGGAGAGAGAGGTTTGAAAGAGTCTGGAAATGAAGATTATATCAGTAAAAGTAACTAAAAGTGTAAAAAGATTGATGAAAATAAGATATGACAGATAAAACCCAAAGGTCAAAATGGGTGAAGTAAGAACTGCTTTTACAGTAATAACATTGAATGTTAATGGATTAACCTCCTCAATCAAAAGACACAAACTGGTGGAATGGATAAGAAAATATGAGCCATCTATATGCTGCCTACAAGAGACTCACATTAGACCCAAGGATATAAATAGATTGAAAATGAAAGGCTGGAAAAAGATATTCCATGCATGGAGTAACCAGAAAAAAAGCTGGAGTATGCTATACTTATATCTGATTAAATAGATTTTAAAAGGAAAGCTATTATTAGAGACAAGGAAGGACATTATATATTAATAAAAGGGGCAATTCACCAGGAAGAAATAAAATTCATAAATGTATATGCGCCTAATCAGGGTGCCCCAAAATACATGAGGCAAACACTGGCAAAACTGAAGGGAGAAATAGATGTTTCTACAATAATAGTTGGAGACTACAATACACCACTCTCATCATTGAATAGACCATCTTGGAAGAGGATCAATAAAGAAACAGAGAGCTTGAATAATATAATAATTGTACTAAACCTTATAAACATAGATAACATTGTGCCCCAAAACAGCAGAATATACATTCTTCTCAAGTGCTCATGGATTTTCTCCAGGATAGACCATATGTTGGGTCACAAAAAAGTCTTGATGAATTTCAAATATCGAAATTATACAAAGCACTTTCTCTGATCATAATGGAATGAAGCTGGAAATCAACAACAGGCAGAAAAAGTGTATGGAGATTAAACAACACACTCTTAAATAATCAGTGGGTCAAAGAATAAATTGCAAGTTAAATCAGTAATATTTGAAACAAATGAAATTGAGAATACAACATATCAAAACTTATGGGATGCAGCTAAGGCAGTGCTGAGAGGGAAGCTTATAGCCCTCAATGCTCACATTAAAAAAGAAGAAAGAGCTAAAAATCAATGACCTAACTACAAAGCTAGAGGATCTAGAAAAAGAACAGCAAACTAATCCCAAACCAAGCAGAAGGAATGAAATAGCAAAGATCAAATCAGAAATAAATGAAATTGAGAACAAAAAACAACACAGAAAGAATTAACAAAACCAAAAGTTGATTCTTTGAGGAGATCAACAAAATTGACAAAGCCTTAGTGAGACTGACAAAGAAAAAAAGAGAGAAGATGCAAATAAATAAAATCAGAAATGAAAGCAGGAATATTGCTACTGATCCCACAGGAAAAAAAAGAGATCGTAAGACAGTACTAGGAACAATGGTCTGACCACAAACTAGACAATATAGATGAAATAGACAAATTCCTAGGAACATATAAACAACCTACACTGACCCTAGAAGAAATAGAAGACCTCAACAAACCAATCACAAGTAAAGATATTGAAATACTCATTGAAAACCTCCCCAAAATGAAACACCCTGGTCCTGATGGTTTCACAGGTGAATTTTACAATGCATTCAAAGAAGATTTTATACCAATCTTATTCAAACTCTTCCAAAAAATTGAACAGAAGGGAACTCTACCAAACTCATTCTATGACGCTTACATCACTCTAATACCAAAGCCATATAAAAATGTAATGAAAAAAGAAAATTACATACCCATTTCTGTAATGAATATAGATGCAAAAATCCTCAACAAAATACTTGCTAATCAAATCCAACAACAAATTAAAAGAATTATTCATCATGATCCTGTGGGTTGTATCCCAGACATGCAAGTGGGGTTCATCAATCAGTGCAATGCATCACATTAATAAATTGAAGAAGAGAAATCACATGATCATCTCATTTGACACAGAAAAGGCATTTGACAAAATCTAGCATCCTTTCTTGATAAAAACAATCCGAAAGATAGGAATTGAAGGAAACATTCTCAGCACGATAATGGGCATGTATGAAAAACCCACAGCTAATATGGTGAAAGATTGAAAGCTTTCCTGTTGAGATCAGGAACAAGACAAGGATGCCCACTGTCACCACTGTTGTTGAATATAGTGCCAGAGTTTCTAGCTAGTGCAATAAGGCAAGAAAAAGAAATAAAGGGCACCCAAATTGGAAAGGAAGAAGTAAAACTTTTGCAATTTGGAATTGATATGATCCTATACCTAGAGAGTCCTGAAAAATATACAAAAAAGCTACTAGAGCTAATAAACAAGTTCAACAGAGTGGCAGGATACAAGATAAATATGCAAAAATCAGTAGTGTTTCCATACACTAATAATGAACAGTCTGAGAAGGATGTCAGGGAAAAAAATTCCATTTAAATAGCAACTAAAATAATCAAATATTAGGAATAAACTTAACCAAGGATGTAACGGACCTGTATTCAGAAAACTACAATGCATTGCTAAAAGAAATCAAAGAAGACCTAAATAAATGGAAAGATGTTCTATGTCCATGGATTGGAGGACTATATATAGTGAAGATGTCAATTCTACTTAGATTGATTTAGAGATTCAATGCAATCCTGATAAAAAAAAAACCCAAAAGCCTTCTTTAAAGAAATGGAAAAGCTAATTGTCCAATTTATTTAGAAGGGTAAGTGGCCCTAAATGGCTAAAAACATCTTAAAAAGGAAGAATGAAGTTGGAGGAGTCTCATTTCCAGACTTTAAATCATATTACCTAGCTACAGTGGTAAAGACAGCATGGTACGGGTATCTATAATGATAGACGTATAGACCATTGGAAAACAATTTATTATTCAGAAACAGTCCCTCGCATCTGTGGTCATGAGATATTTGACAAGGCTGTCAAACTCACCCAGCTGGGGTATAACTGTCTATACTGAATGGTGCTGGGAGAACTGGATATCAATATCCAAAAGAAAGAGGACCCCTGCCTCACACCTTCTACAAAAATTAACTCAAAATGGATCAAAGACCTAAATATAAAAGCTAGAACCATAAAACTTCTAGAAGAAAATGTAGGGACACATCTTCAAGACCAGGTGGTAAGTGGTGGTTTCTTAAACCTTGTAACCAAAGTACCAGCAACAAAAGAAAAAAATGCACAAATGGTAGCTCCTCAAACTTAAATGTGTTTATGCTACAAAGGATTTTGTCAAGAAGGTGAAAAAGCAGCCTACTCGATGGGAGAAAACATTTGGGAAACACATATCTGATAAGGGTTTGATTTCCATTCTATAGAAAGAGATCATACAAGTCAATGATAAAAGGGCAAGCAATCCAATTTAAAAATGGGCAAAAGACATTTTTCCAAAGAGGAAATACAAATGGAGAAAAAGCACATGAAAATATGTTCAATATCACTAGCTATTAGGGAAATTCAAATCAAAACTACAATGAGATATCATCTCACACCTCATAGAATAGTCATTATTTAAAAAACAGAAAACTACAAATGCTGGAGACAATGTGGAGAAATAGGAACACCCCTTCACTGTTGGTAGGAATGTAGAATGGTGCAGCCTCTGTGGAAGATAATTTGGTATTTCCTCAGGAAGCTAAAATTTCTGTGTAACATTTATGTAATCAATGTATTCTTAAAAAATAGATATATATTAAAAATATATTAAAAAATAAATAAAAAGAATTATACACCATGAAAAAAAAAACTCCATATGATCTGGCAATCCCTCTACTAGGAATATATCCAGAAGAACTGTAAAGAAGGATGTGAACAGACATTTGCACACCAATGTTCACAGTGGCATTACTCACAATTGCCAAAAGATGGAAACAACCCAATTGTCCATCAACCAATGAATGGATAAACAAAATGTGGGAAATACATACAATGGATTATTATGATGCGGTAAGAAAAAAATGAAATTGGAACACATATGACAACATGGATGAAGCTTAATGACATTATGCAGAGTGAAATTAGCCAGACACAAAAGGACAAATATTGCATGGACTCACTAATATGAACTAAATATGAAGAATAAACACATGGAGTTAAAATCTAGAGTATAGGTTACTGGGAGATAGGATAAGGACTGAGAAGGAGTACAGATACTTAATGTACGTAGAATTTTTAATTAGCTTGACTGTAAAAGTGTGGAAATGGATAGGGTTAATGGTAACATATTCTAGTGAGTATAACTAACACAGCTGATTTATAAATGTGGCTGTGGCTGAAGGGGGTAGTCTAGGGATATAAATGCCACTTGAAAGTAAGCCAGAGAATAATCTGGGGACTGAATAACAACCCGGAGATGGATGAGGATTGTGGTTTATAATACAAATACTAAAATGTTCTTCTATGAACTAGAACAAATGTACATCACTATTACAAGGAGCTAAGAATATGGTGATGCAAGGAAAAATACAATTAATTTAACTTATGGACTATAGTTGACAGCAATATTGTAACTTTCATGCATCGATGTCATAGAAGGTACTATGTCAATGCTAATGTTCAATAATAGGGGTGTGAGATTTTTTCTTTTGGACTAAGGAAAATTCAAAATTTTACTGAGGTGATGACTGCACAACTCTATGATGAAAGCGAGAGTCACTGAATGTATACTTTGCATGGATAGTACAAGGCATGGGACTATAACACAGTGAACCATGTAGTGGATGATGGACTGTGGTTAACAGTACAAATATGAAAGTGTTCTCTCATGAACCATAACAAATGTTATATATATGTCATAGTACCAAATATATATATAGATACCAAATATATGGTGTTAATAATAGGGAGATGGAAACATATATCAAATATAAGCTATGGACCATAGTTAGTAGTTATATTTTAATGATGTTCTTTCATAATCTGTAGCAAATGTCCCACAAAAATGCAAGGTGGAGGGGTGATGTGTGGGAATTCTGCTCTTTATGCATGATCATTCTGTAAGCTCACAACTTGTCTAGTGAAAAAAAAACTCAATATGAGTTTGTGCACCAATGGACATAATCAAGGAAGTGAAAAGTCTAACTGTAGAATGGGAAAAAATATTTGCAAATCATATATCTGATAAGTGTTTAATATCCAGAATATACAAAGAACTCCTATAAATCAACAACAAAAACACAAACAACTCAAATTAAGAATGGATAACAGACTTAAATAGACCTTTCTCAAAGAAGATATACAAATGGCTAGTAAGCACATGAAAAGATGTTCAAAATCATCAGTCATTAGGGAAATGCAAATTAAAAAAATACAATGAAATACCACTTCACAGCCACTAGGATGGCTATTATAAAAACAAAACAGATCAAAACCAGAAAATAGCAAGTGTTGTTGGGGATGTAGAGAAATTGGAACCCTCATGAACTGCTAGTGAGTATGTGAAATGGTGCAACTGCTGTGGAAAACAGTTTGGAGGATCCCCAAATAGTTAAACGTAGAGTTAACAGATGACCTGGCAATTCCAAAATAATTGAAAACAGGAATCAAACAGATACTTGTAAAGCAATGTTCATAGCAGCAGCATTCATAATACTAAAAGGTGAAAACAACTCAAGTGTCCACCAACAGATAAATGGATAAACAAAATGTGGTAATTCCATACAATGAAATATTATTCAGCCATAAAAACGATTGAAGTTCTGATACATGGTATGATGTGGATGAACTTTGAGAACACTGGACACAAAAGAACAAATACTATATCATACCACTTATATTAATTATTTAGAATAAGAAAATTCATAGGGACAGAAAGTAAATTAGTGTTTGCCAGGGGCTGGGGCAGGAGAGAATGGGGAATTATTGTTTTAAGGGTACAGAGTTTCTCTTTGGGATAATGAAAATGTCTTGGAAATAGTGGTGATAGTTGTACAACATTGTAAATGTAATTGATGCCACTGAAGTGTACATTTAAGAATGATTAAAATGGAAAATTTTATGTTATATATATTTTACCAAAATACATTTAACCAAACCAAACAACTAATACGTGAATGCTTACACAGCATGGTAGTAGGAAAGGATATTTAAGGCTGTCAAACGTGAGCTTTATTAAGACGTCACTGCTACAGAAACGCCTTTGCTAGATAACTCAAAGCTGATCTGTAAAAAGTCAGAAGCCCTGTAATTTCACATTTCTTACTTGGAGTAGGTGATCTAGTCTGAGAGTTGAAAGTTGGTTGGTACAAACTTCTGAAAATCTTTATTTGTTCCCTGTGTGGTGCCAAGTGCATTTTCTTAATTCACACTACACTACTCTCTGTCTATTTCTACTACAACAAATTTGAAAAGAGAGAAATGGGATTTAGAGATGTAAAGATGCAGCTGTTCTAATTGTAAAAGCACATATAAAAACAGAGCCACTCTACAATAAGGAGGCTGCAAAGTGCTCACCTGAGGATATGATGAATGATTTGCCCATTGGAATTGGAATGTGTTGGGAACATACAACGGACATGAGCAGATCATAAACACGCTAGGCTTTTGAAGTAGGGCTTACTTAGTATATGTGTGTGTGGTTTGTGTTTTTGTGGCATGTGGAAGGAGGAACGGATGGGCACAAATTGGATATATTTATATTGTTTTCTAACTTTCTCTGTTTCAAAGACATTCTTATGACGCACATATATAGAACACCTATTATGTACAAGGCCCTGGCGATAGTGGTGAATAAGATGTGCTCCTTGCTCTTGGGGAATTTACAATCTAGTGAATGAGATAAATACGTAAAAACATTAACATAACTAGCATTATGCTGGCCAAATGAACAAACAGCCTTGGGAACATAAAGACCCTTTATTGTCCTAATGGGAGTGGGAGGTAAAGAGTATTAGAGGAACTTTCACATAGGAAGGCAATCAAAAGATGAGTGACATTTCACTTGGCACACAAATGGGGCAAAGTTACTCTAAACAGGTGGCACAAAAACCCAGGCAATGACACTGTGGCAGGGCATTGGTTGGCACATTTGGAGAACAGGGAGTCTGCATTCTGGTACAGTTTGCCAGCAGATGGAAAGTGTTGGGAAAGGAACTCGGAACCAAGATTAACAGTTCACCAGAGATTAAACAAAGATGTAAAGATAACCACAGGAAAGCAAAAAGTGAACCAGCAAACAAACAAACAAAAAAAAACCCCACTCAAACCTAACCATTTCCATTACTGTATCATGAATAAGATAAACTCTTAAAATCCAAGGGGACCTTGGTTGGTGTTTGAACATGGGAAGGTGGTGTGTGTTGTGTAACTCCTATGTGATTCCACACATATCCATGTACTTTGTGATGCATAAAGGATAGGAGGTGGCCAACTTCATTCATTTTTTTCAGTAGATATTTATAGTGTACCTACTTTGTGCCTGGAGCTGTAGTAGGCACTTGAGATACAGAAGCAAAGAAAGACAAGGTATACTCTCACGGTACAATGCATATGAGCTAGTCTGCAGGAAGGAGTCGCCTACCCCGTAATGTATCTCATGGGAACAGAGAATGGTGATGACGTGTGGGGGTTGAGCACAGTAGAGAGATGAGCCTGCATGTAGCCCTGCGTCTTGTCCCTCAGTCACCTTCCAGTTCAATAAAGGGAAGAAAAACCAAAGAGCTCCAGTGCCAGGGATCAGCAGCTTTGGTTCCAGAACTGTTGATAATGGCAGAGACTGTGTCCTTGTTCCATTTCAGAACTCTTGATATCAGTTTGGCGCAATCATAGTGAGCAACACCATGTGTGTGTGTGTGTGTGTGTGTGTGTGTGTG
>PVKH010015280.1:0-16156 GCA_004027955.1 Chaetophractus vellerosus | reverse complement strand
GCCCAGCTATTATAGATGTATGGCAGATAGTAACTGATTAAATGAATAAGAAGGAAAACTATCAATTCCTACACGATGGAGAATGTCTGAGAAAATCAACCTACTATCAGTTAGCTAGGCAGTTTTGTTCAGAGGCACTGATGTAAATGTTCTCACACTGATTCCATTCTAAGTGGTCCAGCCACACACCACTTCCCCTAAACCTCCTTTCCACCAATATTCTAATCCTGCTTCTTCCAAATCTCTGGCAATATAGCCAGCACACTCCACATATCCTGGGATTATTTTCTTAGCCATCTTTTTTCTGGAAAAAGAGAATAACACTGGAAGGATTTCTGTTCCTTCTGCTCAATATGGTGTGTAACTGCATTAGCTTTCTTCTGTCTGCTGCCATCTGTAATATACATCTGCTTTTATCATACTCATAGGCAACTATCCTTTAAGTAATAGGGGATTCCTCATGAGGGAACAGGTGGAGTTTTTGCCAGAGCCAAGAGGAAAGTTCTTAAAAATATTGTTAAATGTATCATACTTTATTTTATGGTCAATCCTTTTTTTATATATAAAAAATCTTTCTTTACTCCAAGGTCTAAAAGATATTCATCTGTATTTCCCACTAAGAATTTTAAGCTTTTTGGGAAGGGATAAAGCTCAGTGGTTGAGTGCCTGCTTCCCATGTACAAGGTCTTGGGTTCAATCCCTGGAACCTCCTAATAAACAAATGAAAACAAAAACAAAAATAACAAAAATAATTTTAAGCTTTTAAAAAATATTTAACTCCTTAGTCCAAATGGAGTTGATTTGTTGGTTTTTTTTTGCAATTTAATATTTTTCTTGGAGATGATTTTTTTTCCTCTTACATTTGATGTCCCTCCTGTTCCCACTGACCTGATATGTTGCCATTTTCACATATAAAAATACTACACATATGTGGATCTCTTTCTGGGTTTATTTTATTTAATTGGAAAATATATTTATCCTTATGCAACAGTACACTGTTCACTTGCTATGGCTTCACAATAAATCCTTTCATTTGGTAGGGCAAGTCTCCTATACTTCAGAAATATCCTGGCTATCATTGGCCCTGATCTTCTACATATATTTTAAAATAATCTTGTCATATTAAACAAAAAACCTTGTTGTTTTCATATTAGAATTGCATTGTGTCTTTAGACTAATTTACAGAAAATATATATCTTTATAATATTGTCTTCTTATTCATGAAAACCTCTCCAATTTTTATTTTTATTTTTATTTATTTTTATTTTTTTTATTTTTATAAGATTTATTTATTTTATTACATATCTCCCCTTCCCCCCGCTGCGGCGACACGCCGAGAGTGGTCACTGCGCAGGCGTGGCTTTCCCCGCTTGTGGGCGGTCTCTGCGTCCGTTCACGGCCAGCTTTCAGTTCGTGGGTGGCTGGGTGCGCTCCATCCACGGGCGAACTGCCCTGCCCGTGGCGGCTCTTGCCATGTCCGTGGCAGCTTCTTGCCCTGCCCACGGTGGCTCCGGCCCGCCCATGGCGGCTTGCAATTCTCAAGGCGGTCTGCCCGCTAGGAGAGGTCCCCTGGAATCGAACCCGGGGCCTCCCATGTGGTATGCCGGCGCCCTATCCACTGGGCTATCGAGCCGGCCCCTCTCCAATTTTTAAACCTAATATCTATTGTTTTTTTCTTTACTTGTTTATTTATTAAATTTAAAATGAAAATTGCAGTCTTCTTTATTCATAATCCAACTAGCAAAACTTTTTTTTAACAAATCAATTTTATTGATACATATTAATAAAGCATGAATCCATCCAAAGTGTACAATCAGTGGTATTTGGTGTAATCACATATTTATGCATTCATCACTTCAATTGTTCTTAGAATACTTTCATTATTCCAATAATATCTATTTTTTAAAAATCTTTTTTCTACAGAGGTTATGTACATCTACTTCTTTATTTGAGGATGAAAAGAGGATTTACATTAAAAAAGAAAGCCATAAGAACATACCAACAAATTATTAGAAATAATGAGAGTGCTTACTCTCCTGCCATAAGATTAATATTATGAATATAAATTGCATTTCTCCAACTGATAGCAAACAAGTGAATATGTAATTATTAGGGAAACATCATTTAAACAGAGTCAGAGAAAAAGTATGAATTTTGTTTTCTAGAAATTCCTAAGAACATTTGGTCCCCCTATATTTTCAATGTAACATTTATGTAATCTAAAGCTTCTTTCAAAATAAAAAAATAAAATAAAATACAATAAAATAAAATAGAAAAAGAACATTTGGAAAATATCCTCTGAGCTCTTGAGTCTTCAGAAGTGTTTATCTGTTATCTTTATAATTGAAAGATATTTGAATTTCAAATATTCTAAAGCCAATTGTTTTTTGGTGAAGACTTTATTGTTTAATTGTGTTCTAGCATTAAATTTTGTTGTGGAGAATCTGAGGCTAATCTAATATTTTCTTCTCCAGGTAATTTGGTCATTTTTCCTAGATGCCCACCTGAAAACTTATTTCCTTAACTTTAGAATCCAATATTATTAAGTGATGCATCATTGTTGTTCACGCTATTCTTTTTTATAGCCTTTTAATATACAGATCAAAGTCCTTATTTAGTTATTTAAAAAATTTCATATCATTTTTGTCATCTTTCTACAAAATTTATATTATTACTAATGTATATAAGTATGCATTAAATTATCACACTATGATTGAAAATACTCTTTCATAAACGTTATTTTTCTGAATGACAGTTTAGCTGGTATTAAATTTTAGATTCCCAATTTTTTTCCTTCAATACTTTAAAATTATTATTTATTTCATCTGCCTACTATTTTAATAAAGGAAGTTTCCTGTCAACCCAATTGTTATCCTTTTTTTAAAAGTCATTTTGTTTTCTTTTGGCTGTTTTTATAATTTATTATTTCTTTTTAATGCTTTACGGTTTCAGTATAGTATGTCTAAAAATCAGTACACTACATACACAAAATATGACTTAGTGGGTTTTTTCAATCTGAGGACTTATGTTTTCTCTTTTGGAAAACTTTCAACCATCATCCTTTAAAATGTTTCCTCTACAACACTGTATTTATTATCTCCTTCTACAACTTCTTTTAGTTGCATTTTGAAAGCCATTACTTAGTATGAATGTTGAGTTTTTATTTCCACTAAGTATATTTTAATTTCTAAAATTAGTAATTGGTTCTTTCTTAGTTTTACCTGAACTTTTATTAAAATTTCTGTTCTTTACGCATGCATCTTATTTTCTTATCTTTTTGAGCATTTATAAAAGCAAATATATTAATACCTTTTTGGATATATTATCTCTAATGACTTGTTTCATCTTTTGCATCTAACTGTTTTATTAAGCGGACTTTCTTCTTATGCTTTGAAATTTTTATTTTATGCAATAATTCCTGGGAATTTTCTCTTATATATATGCTAGGTTTTGAGTGGCCCTTGAAAATGGTTTGATAGCTGTGTTCCAGCCTCTATGGAATACAGAATTGCAAACCAAGATTTATATTCACAACTGTTTTGCAATGCAAATAGTACAGTTTCTGGCCAGTCACCCACCTAGAGTGAAGGGCTGGACACAGCCTACCAGGGTAACTCTGTGACATTTCTCCTTATAAATAGGGAACTGGTTTCTAGTTGGAATAATCATAGGTCCATGGCTTGCTTTACTCAGGGACCACATTTCAATTTCCTAGCCACAAAGTGAGTGAGTTTAACATCTACTTCCATTCAAACATTGAGATTGCTTTCTCAGTAGCCTCCATTTGTCTCCAGTGCCCAGTAGTAGCTAAAAGGCATCTGTGTTTTTTATTCTTATTTTTTTTTGGAATCAAAAGATAGAAATTTAAGAATGTATTCATTCTGCCATTTGGTCCAAGAAATTTAAATAGAATTTTTAAATTGAATTTATTGAAATATTGTTCCCATGCAATATATTCAACTATTTTAATTGTACATTTCAATAAATTTTGACAAATGTATTTACATGTCTAACTACAACAGCAATCAAATATGAGTGTTCAATCACGCTTTTCTTCTGCAGTATCTAATCTACAGTTAATCTGAACCAGTATAATTTTCCTTTTCAATATTTAAATTTTTATTTTGCTCCTTGGTTCTTTCCTGAACCATCCATTTATCTCTGCAATGTGGTTATATTTTCTTTATATACTTGAACATTATTGTAATAGCTGTTTTAGCATGTTTATCTGTTAGTTCCATCATCCTTGCCATGTTTTTATTGACCTCTTTTTCTCCTCGTATGGGTCACTTTTTCTTCTAGTAATTTTTGATTGGATGCCCAGCATTGTGAATATTACATTGTTGAATATATTGAGTGTTTTTTTTTAAAGTTTGTTGCATTTTGTTTTAAATGGTAGTTGAGTTACATTCAAGTTTTGTTTGTAAGTTTTAGTTGAATTAATTCTAGAGTAGCTTTTAGTATAGTGTTGCCTTAGTTTTAAGACTTGACTTTTGGGGTTCTCTACTGAAAGCCTCAACTGTTTTCCAGGGTTTTTCTACTTTAACTGAAATTCAAATATTTTCTATACCTTTGTGTGCTCTGAAAATTGTTTAGGTTACTGCTCCTTTATAGTTTTTTGCTCAAGCTTATGGTATTTCACCTTATGCATTCATGGCTAGTGATTCAGCAACAGACACAAAGGGTCCTATGCAGATTTCTAAAGCTCTTTTGCTACACAACTCTTTCCTTTCCAGAACTCTGCCCTACAATTTCTAGCTGCCTCAACTCCCTGAGATTCTATTTCTTTCTCCTCAAGTCAGCAAGACACCTGGAATCAGCCCCAGTTCTCTCTCCGTGGGCCATGGTCTCAGAAGTGCTACCAACCAGAAAGCTGGTTGCAATCATGGAGGTTACATCATTGTTTTCCCTTCTCTTAGAGATCAGCATCTTGTACTTCTGGTGTTCAATGTCTGAATCCAGTTATTTTATATATTTTATCCAGTTTTGTCTTGGTAGACCAAAAGGCAAGTCTGGTATCTGTCATCATGTCATGTTAGAAGTGGAAGTCTCCCATACTTGAATTTCATAATGTACTATTTCAATTCCTACCTAAGTCATACCATAAGATAATTCTCACAACTTTTTTCAAAAATGTGAATTATGGATTGAATTCTGTCCCCTAAAATGATATGTGAAGTTCTAATCCCCAATACCTCAAGAAGTGACCTTTCTTGGAAATAGGGTCTTTATAAATGGAATTAATCAAATTAAAGTATCATGCTGGAGAGACAACCAGCAAGATAGTAGCAGAGTAAGGAGCTCCTAGAGTCAGCCTTGTGCTACAGAGCAGTTAGTAATCACCCAGAACTATCTAAAGCATCTGTTTGGGGGCTCCAGGAGACAGAAAAGCATCCTGCAACATCCTTGAAAGAAAGGACGGAGGATACTGCCCATCTGCAGAGAAGAATAGTAAGTAGAGCAATCCATATCCCGGAGGCTGGTACCCATCCTCCACTGGCAGCACAACCACCTTGGGAGCTATGCTGCGGCTGGAATTGGAAGCTCCACTTCCCAAAAACAGAGGAGGAAGAGATGTTTGGGCACCAACTTCAGCTACTGAGTAGTAAATTCAGCAGGCGAAAGTATAATCCAAAGAACAGCTGAAGTGTGAAACTGTCCAAGTCAGAAAGAGGCCGTAGCCTCCATCTTAACACTGCCCCTGGCACAAAGGGAAGCAGGGCAGACTGAAAATCACAGTAATGGAAGCTGGGGAGACCTGTGCCAGCCTCTCCAGGAAAATACAGGCCACACCACAAAGGCTGGTGATCATCCTACTCTGGTGGCACAAGCCACCTGAGGAGCTGTTCTGTGGCTGGAATTGGAAGCTCCATTTCCTGAAAACAGGAAGGAGAGACAGTTGGCCATTGACTTCAGCTACTTATTAGAAAATATGGCTGGCTAAAGTATAACCCTAAGTCAGAAAGAGGCCAGTAGCCGCCATTTTGACCCTGCCCCCAGCCTGAGGGGAAGCCAGGCTGACTGAAAATCACAGTGACAGTAGAGATGCGTTTCTTTCACCCATATTGGACTGCAGTCCTAGGTTAGGCTTCAGTCCTACCTCTAGCAGGGAGGACACTGGTGAGACCTGCACCAGCCTCTCCAGGTAACTTCAGGTACATTTAGCTGGCACAGACTGAATAGTCAGAAATCTACTGGGGCCATTGCAATCATTTTGGACCCACATGGCATAGAGTGCTGCCTACACCTGCAGCTCCATCCCTGCCCCAGGTAGGGGAGAAAGAGGTGTGAAGCTTCATCAGTCTCTCTGTGCAGCTACAGTCTAGGCCTGCATGAGTTGGATTATTCCACACAGCTGTGGCTCTGTCCCAACCCCTGGCAAAGAAGAAAGTTGGGAGAAGTTTCATTGGTCCCTGGGGCAGTGAGAGCAGCTTGAGCCTCCACAGCTTGCAGCACCAACTTCATCCTTGGCTCCTACTATACAACCAGCAAGAAAGCCCTAAACTAAAGAGAGAAACTGCATCCAGAATAAATTCATCTAGTAAGCCAGATGCCAAGACACCAACAAAAAAATTACAACCCACACCAAGAAACAGGAAGGTAAGGCCTAGTTAAAAGAACAAGATAAGCCTCCAGATGACATAAAGGAGTTGAGACAACTAATCATAGATGTTCAAATCAATTTCCTTAATAAATTCAATGAGATGGCTAAAGAGATTAAGGATATTAAGAAGACACTGGATAAGTTCAAAGAAGAATTTGAAAGCATACATATAAAAATAGCAGATCTTATGGGAATGAAAGGTACAATAAATGAAATAAAAAATACACCAGATTCATATAATAGCAGATTTGAGGAGGCAGAAAAAAGGATTGATGAGCTTGAAGAAATGGCCTCTGCAAGTGAACATAAAAAAGAACAGATGAAGAAAAGAATGGAAAAAATTGAACAAGTTTTCAGGGAACTAAATGACAGCAAGAGATGTGCAAACATACATGACATGGGTGTCACAGAATGAGAAGAGAGGGGGAAAGGGACAGAAGACATAGTGGTAGAAAATTTCCCAACCCATTTAAGGGCATAGATATCCATGTCCAAGAAGCACAACCTACTCCCATCTGAATAAATCTGAATAGACCAACTCCAAGACACATAATAATCAGAATGTCAAATGCCAAAGACAAAGAGAAAATTCTGACAGCAGCAAGAGAAAAGTAATGCATAATATAAAGGGGATACCCAATAAGCGTAAGTGCCAATTTCTCATCAGATGCCATGGAGGCAAGAAGACTGTGGTGGAAGTGAGGGTGATCTGGCTGTGATATCTGTCACCCCATTGATCACCAGGGTTGATTCGGCTGATCTGGCTGGCTAAGCAGGTGTCTCCTTCCTCCCTCACGGCTCCATGTGTGTCCCTCCCGAAGCTGCACACTCGGTCGAAGATGATGACCTTCCCCGCTAGAGAAGGTCTGTTCTTTGGTCAAGGGTATACGAGTAGCTGTGCTCCCTTGCTAGAACCTCCAAACAAGCTCTCAAGGTCCATTTGTAGGAGAACATATGGTAGTCAAGCTTCCAAGACTCCACACACATCCAAATGAGTCACTGCATGTGGCAGTGTGCCTTTAAAAAAAAAGAAGACAGTGGTGTGATATATTTAAGATACTGGAAGGGAAAAACTTCAAGCCAAGAATCTTATATACAGCAAGATTGTCTTTCAAAACTGAGGTCAAGTTTATAATATTCACAGAAAAACAGAAACTGAGAGAGTTTGTAACCAAGAGACCAGCTTTGCAGGAAATACTGAAAAGAAAAGACAGGAGAGACCAGAAATGAAGATTATATCAATAAAAGTAACAAAAAGTGTCAAAAGAGTGGTGAAAATAAAATCTTACAGATAAAACCCAAATATTTTGGAATAAACTTAACGAATGACATAAAGCACTTATATTCAGAGAACTACGATGCATTGTTAAAGGAAGCCAAAAAGACTTAAATAATTGGAAGAACATTCTATGCTTACAGATTGGAAGACTAAATATCATTAAGATGTCAATTCTACTCAAATTGATATACAGATTCAATGCAATCCTGATAAAAATTCCACCAGCATTTTTAAAAATAAATGGAAAACATGATTACTAAATTTATTTGGAAAGATAAGGTGTCCTGAATAGCCAAAAACATATTAAAAAGCAAAAGCAAAGTTGGAGGGATCTCACTTCCAAACTTCAAATCATATTACCTACGTACAGTGGTAAAAACAGCATGGTACTGGAATAAAGATAGACACACAGATCAGTGAAACTGAACTGATGGTTCAGAAATAGATGCTCAAATTTATGGCCAAGAGATTTTTGACAAGCCTGTCAAATCCACCCACCTTGGGCAGAACAGTCCTTCCCACAAATAGTGCTGAGAGAACTTGAATATCCATAGCCAAAAGAAGGAAAAAGGACCCATAAGTCACACCTTTGTATAAACAAATTAACTCAAAATGGATCAAAAACCTAAATATAAAAGCAAGAATTATAAAGCTTCTAGAAGAAAATGTAGGAAAATATCTTCAAGACCTGGTAGGTGGTGGATTCTTAGAGGAGATAGGAGGAGGACCGAGATGGACTACTGATATTTAATGTATATAGAAATTTTAATTAACTTTACGGTAAAGGTGTGGAAATGTACAGAGTTTATGGTAACACATTGTAGTGAGTGACAGCTGGTTTATAAATGGGAATGTGGCTGAAAAGTTTAGTCTAGGGATGTAAATGCCTATTGAAGGAAAGCTAGAGAATAATCTAGGGTCTAACACAGTAAACCCAGAGGTAGATGAGAATTGTGGTTGATAGTACAGATGCAAGAGTGTCCTTTGTGAGCTAGAGCAGATGTACATCGCTATTGCAGGGTGGTGTGAATGTGGAGAAGCATGGGAAACATACAACTGGAGTGACCTATGGACTGTGGTTAACGATAATAATGTAATATTCATGCATGTATGCCAAAAATGTACTGTGTTGATAATGAGGGAGTATGGAAAAAGTGTGCCAAATGTACAATATAGACCTGGTAATAATCAGGTGATATTATCTCAAAATCTGTAACAAATGTTCTACCACAGTATGGTGTGTTGATAGAGGGGTGTTGCATGGAAATTTTGCACATGTGAGTGATTGTTTTGTAAGCTTACAACTTCTGTCATAAAAATATATTTTAAAAATAATAATAGGGTGGGTTAGGGGAAAATACACCAAATGTAAGATAAAGACTATAGTTAGTAGTAAGATTTTAACAATATTCTTTCATAATTTGTAGCAAATATCTTACAATAATGCAAAATATTGGCGATGGGTTGATGTATGGGGCCCCTGTATGATGTTATGCATGTTTGCTTTGTAAGTTCACAACTTTTACTATACACTTATTGTTTTTCTATGTTCATGTATAAATGATATAGTAGTAGTAGTAGTAATAATAATAATAATAATAGGATAGGTTGGGGGAAAATACAACAAATGTAAGATACTTTGGTTGTAAGATATTTTGAGGATGCTCTTTAATCATTAGTTAAAAATGTTTCACAGCAATGCAAGTTATTGGTGGTAGGGTGAGGTAAGGTATGAGAGCCCTGTGTGATGTTATGTACGTTTGTTTTATAAGTTCAAAACTATTACTATTCACTTTAATTTTATGTATGTTCATGTATGAGTGATATACTTAGATAAATTTAAAAAATATATCATGTTGGAGTAACGCAGGCCCCTAATCTAATATGATTGGTGTCCTTATAAGAACAGGACATTTGAACACAGAAAGACAGAGAAAGACAGGATGGGCAATGCCATTTAAAGAGGTAGTAGAGGAAATTTCCATGTGAAGATGGCAACTGGAGTTTTGCACCAACAAGTCAAAGAAGGCCTAGGGCCACCAGAAGGCAGGGCAGAGATCTCCATGGGAACATGGCCTTGTCAACATGTTGATTTTAGACTTGTGGTTTCCAGAACTGTGATACAATACATTTCCATTTATCCTATCTAATAATAGATGCCTGGACAGGATTTTTTCCATGATTTGTCTAGCTGCCTTTTATCTGTTGTTTTGTTTTTGAAGTTGAAATAAAATTAAAAACACAAATTTCTATTGTTTTAAGCCACCCAATTTGTGGCAATTTTTATGGTAGCCCTAGGAAGCCAAGATACTGCCCAACCTTGACTTCCTTGTTTTTATCCCTGCAAGTAATGACCACTCAAATAACTAAATAGCCATTAAATTTATGTGTGAAGGCTCAATTAAATATTTCTCAGTCCTATGTACTTAGCTAAAATCATTTGTGCTGTGCTAAACTATTTACAAGTTACTGTACTCATAGTGGAAATGATAATTAGGTGATTTAAAGGTCCATCGAGGCTGCCCTTAGTAGCATTTCTTCACAATTTACTGCTAATAAGCTCACATACTAGTTAATCTCTTGCAGATACAGGTAACAGCATAATGTTCAGTAATAGCTAAGTAGCTTAGTCTTTTGATAAAACCTGACAATTTTTTTAAAAAGATTTATTTATTTATTTATTTACTTTTATCCATTTTTACCCGCCACCATGCACCTGTTTTTGCTGTTTTTGTGTCCATTCGCTGGGCAATTCTCTGTGTCCGTTCCCTGCCCTCTCTTCTCCTCCTTCTCCTCCTGTCTTCACCAGGATTTGATCCTCAGAAACTCCGATGTGGGGGAACAGCATCCTACCACCTGCACCACCTTAGTTCCTGGTTTTTCGATGCATCTCGTCTTGGCTCTCACTTGTGTCATTCACCTGCTATGTCATCATCGTGCTACATGGCTCGGCGGGGCCTGGTGGCGCACACACACATGGGGCCTGATGGCGCACCCACGTACAGGGCCTGACAGGGCACCCATTCGCAGGACCTGGTGGCGCACCCGTGCATGGGGCCTGGCAGCGCACCCGCACTTTGGGCCTTGGGGGCTCACCCACTTTCAGGGCCTGGTGGCTCACCTGCGCACAGCGCCTGATGTCACACCCATGCGCAGGTGCCAGGGATCGAACCCAGTTCCCTCCATATGGGAGACGGACGCCCAACCATTTGAGCCACATCTATCCCCCTGCTATATCTCTTAAGGTTGACCAAAGATACCTAGAGTTACAGTCATTTCCCATACAGGATGGTCATATACTAAATCAGGCTCGGTTTATCACCAGCATTCTAAAAACCAGACCTAGGGAGAAAAACTAGTTCTTGGGACACATGCATGGTTTCTAATATAGCAAATATTTAGCCTACCCTGATTATCACAAAATCAGGATAGCAAGAATATTCACATAAAACCTGATAATTTTAACTGGGTGAAAATAATGGCTTGAGAATGGACTTTTTTATTTTAGTTAAAAAAATCTGTATTATTTTTGGGGAGCTGTTGAAGATAAGAGTGTTTTATTTTATTTTTATTTTAAAATAACTGATATTAATTCATGGCTATGAAGATAGACACGTAGAGACATGGAAAAATACTACTCTATTCACTCAGTTACTGTGTTTAGCCCAAGAAGATGGCTATGTAACCAAAAGTGAAATAAACAATTTTTAAAAATATATGATGATATATGTGAATGCATATTCAGAATTCCTTCTTGGTAATAGTATAGAGATAATGGAAGAGTGAAAACACTCTCTTTCTACTGAGGTTGCTGAACTGGGACTATGATTGCCACATTTCCCCAATCTGAAAAGTGCCTCTCTGTGGTTGAGGAGAATGAGGCCAGTTTACAAAGAGAAATAGACAGAAAAGAAGTCAGGTCTTTGAGCCTATCCACAGGCCCCATTTCCTGACTCTCTTCCTCTGACTCTTTGAGCTATGTCAGTTTCTTTCCAGCTACATTAGCCAATAAATTTCCTTTCTACTACAACTGGATTGATTTGGGTGTCCATTGTTTCAATCAAAAAGGTCCTGATGATTACTATATTCATCAATGTCAATAGTTCAAAATAGGAGTGTCTCCTATTTTTCCTGCATAACTCTATTTCCAAACACCCAATTTCCCTATTCCAACTTAGCACATATATGCAGAGTGCTAGTGGTATGAAATTTTGTCTTAGAACATGTTTTTTACGTGTCCCCTTTTACTTTTTTCTGGTTAAAAAGCAGTTTTATTGAGATATAGTCATGTGCCATATAATCCATCCAAAATGTAAAATCAATGGCTCTTAGTATATTCACAGAATTGTATATTCATCAC
Organism: Chaetophractus vellerosus; assembly: GCA_004027955.1. NCBI lineage: Eukaryota > Metazoa > Chordata > Mammalia > Cingulata > Chlamyphoridae > Chaetophractus > Chaetophractus vellerosus. The sequence continues at coordinate 3,913 of PVKH010015280.1, read as the reverse complement.
CACAATCAATTTTAAACATTTTCATTAGTCCAAAAAGAAATACCTTATACTCTTTAGCAGTCTCCTCTCAATCCATTGTCCTTCCTTAGTTCTGCATAACTACTAATCTATTTCTGTCTCTCTAGATTTATTTATATTTACATTTTATATAAATGGAACCACACAATATGTAGTACTTTATGTTTGGTTTCTTTCACTTAGCGTATTCCTACTTTAACAATTATTATTATTTTTAGAGAAGTTGTAGGTTTAAAGAAAAGTCATGTTAAAAATACAGCATTCCCATATAACCCTCTATTGTTGACATTTTGCATTTGTGTGGTACCTTTGTTATAATTGATTAAACTGTGGTGCCTTTGTTACAATTGATAAAAGAATATTAAAATAGTACTGTTAACTATAATAGCTATATAGTAGTCAGAGTTTATATTAGGGTTTTTTGCCATCTAACACCCTATTATTAACACTTTGTATTAGTGTCTTACATTTGTTATAATTCATGAAAGAACTTTCTTATACTTGTACTATTAACCCCAGTCCATCACCTGCAACAGGGTTTACTGTGTTATACAGTCCCGTGTTTTATCTTCTTACTTTCATTCTAGTAGCATACACAACTAAAAACTTCCTCTTTCAAACACATTCACATACATAATTCAGTGCAGAATTAATTATATTCAAAATAATTGCTATCATCATCACCATTCATTTCCAAACATTTACAATCAATCTAAATAGAAATTGTGTGCAAATTAAACATCAGCTCCCCATTCTCTACCCCAATCGATCCCTCTGTTAACCTATATTCTAGATTCTTACTCTATGAGTTTGCTTATTATAATTAGTTCATATAAGTGAGATCATACCATATTTGTCCTTTTGTGGCTGGATTGTTTCATTTGACATAATGGCAACCAGGTTCACCCATATTGTTGCATGTATCAAGAAATCATTTCTTTTTATAGCTGAATAATATTCCATCATATGTATATACCACATTTTGCTTATCCACGAACTGATTGATGGTCACTAGGGTTGCTTTACCTTTTGGCAATTGTAAGTAATGCCACTATAAACTTTGCTGTGCAAATATCTGCTGGAGTCCCTGGTTTCATTTCTTCTGGGTAAATACCTAGTAGCCAGAATGCCAGATATGTAGTAATTCTACATTTAGCTTCCTGAGGAACTGCCCAACTGTTCCAGAGAAGCTGCACCATTTTACATTCCCACCAGACATAAGTAAGTGTTCCTGTTTCTCTACATCCTTTCTAGCACTTATATTTTTCTGATTTAAAAAAATTAGCTATTCTAGTGGGTATTAAATGCTATCTCATTGAAATTTTTATTTGTGTTTCCCTAACAGTTATTGATGTTGAGCATCTTTTCATGTGCCTTTTATCCATTTGTATATCCTCTTTGGAGAAACATCTATCCAAGTCTTTTGCCCGTTTTTAAATTGAGTTGTTTGTCTTTTTATTGTGGAGTTGTAGAATTTAAAAAATATATTCTGGATATTTAAACCTTATTGGATATATGGTTTCCAAATATTTTCTCCTATTGAGTAGGTTTTCTTTTCACTTTCATGACAAAGTCATGAAATGTTTTTAAATTTGGGGTGGTCCCATTTATCTATGTTTTCTTTTGCTGCTTGTTCTGCCAGTGTAAAGTCTAAGAAGCCACTGCGTAACTCAAGATCCTGAAGATGCTTCCTTGCATTTTCTTCTATGAGTTTTATATTCTTGGCTCTTATATTTAGGTCTTTGGTCTATTTTGAGTTAATTTTTGTATATGGTGTGAGATAGGGAATAACTGGGATGATCCAGTTACCCCAGCAGCATTTGTTGAAGAGAATATTTTTTTCCATTGAGTGGACTTGGCAGCCTTGTCAAAAATAAATGTGATTGTTGCTGCAAGGGGTAGTTTAGGGAGGTTAATGTCAATTGAAAGGAAGCTAGAGGATAATCTAGGGACTATATATAACATACTGATTTTGGTGATAGTTGATGATAGTCCTTAATAGTAGAAACACAAGAATGCTCCTTTATTACAATGTATTAAGAATATGAAGATAAATGGAAAAATAGAGCTAATATAATGTATAGACTATAGTTAAAAATAATATTGTAATATTTTTATAGCAATGGCAAAAAAGGTACTGCATCTATGATAAGTGTCAATAATGGGGGTATATAAGGGAGTATGGGATTTTTCCTTTCTGTATAATGAAAACATTCTGAAATGGATTGAGCTGTTGACAGCACGGTTCTGTGATAAAACTGAGAACCACTGAGGACTCACTTTGGATGGATTGTACAAGGCAGGGGACCATATAACACTGTGAACCCCATGGTAAAAAATGGACTGTGGTTAACAGTACAAACATGAGAACGTTCTCTCATGAACTATAGCAAACATACAATACTAATACATGACCTTCATAATAGGATGGTTTGTGGTAAAAATACACTAAATATAACCTATGGGCTATAGATAGCAGTAATATTATGACAGTGTTCTTTCATCAGTTGTAACAAATGTTTCACAACAGGGTGATGGGGTGGGGCAAAGTATGAGTATTCTGTATGGTATGCATGATTTTTTTGTAAATTCACAACTTTTCAAATTAAAAATAAATCAGTTGGCCATAGGTATGAAGATCTAATTCTGAACTCTCAAATTGATTCCATTGGTCGAAAATCTATCCTTGTGCTAGTACCGTGCTGTTTTGACCACTGTAACTTTGTAATATGCTTTAAAGTCAGGAATTTGAGTCCTCCAACTTTGTTCTTCTTTTTCAAGATGTTTTTGGCCATTTGAGACTCCTTACCATTTGAAATAAGTTTGATAATTGGCTTTTCCATTTCTGCAAATTAGGCTATTGGAATTTTAATTGGGATTACCTTAAATATGTAAATCATTTTGTGTAGATTTGTCACCTTAATGCTATTTATCCTTCCAATCCATGAACTTGGAATATCCTTCCATTTATTTATTTTAGCAATGTTTTGTAGTTTTCTGCGTACAAGCCTTTTACATCCTTGGTTAAATTTATTCCTAGATGTTTGATGCTTTTATTTGCTGTTGTAAATGGATTTTTTTCCCCTTGATTTCCTCCTCAGATTGCTCATTACCAGTGTATAGAAACACTACTGATTTCAAGTTGCCCCTGTACCCAGCACTCTGCTGAACTCGTTTATTAGCTCTGGTAGCTTTGTTGTAGATTATTCGGGACTTTCTCTATGTAGGATCATGTCATCTGCAAATAATGAAATTTTCTACTACTTGCTTTCCATTATCGATGCCTTTTATTTCTTTTCTTGCCTAACTGCTATGGCTAGAATTTCCAGCACAATGTTGCATAACAGTGGTGACAGTTGGTCCTTGTCTTCTTTCAGATCTTCCAGTCTTTTACCATTGAGTATGATGTTAGCAGTGGGTTTCTTTTTATTGTGCCAGAAAAATCCCAGGTGTGCTTTATTGAATGTCTAATGTGAACCAGCAGTAAGAAAGTACTGTCAAACTGATGTTGATAGGCATACCATCCTTTTCATTGTCTACATATACAAATTTATCCAACCTTTTCCACCAAAAAGCTACTCAGTTCACACAAACAACTAATATCTAATTTTTAAAAATCAAAAGGTTTTGTTTGCCTGGATTGAGTCACCATTTAAACAATTAAATCCAGTCAAAATTGTCAGTAGAGCATGAGAGTTTCAGTTTCCTTCTCCACTTGCCCTTTCCACAATCTCTTTTCTCTGAAAGTATTTTTTTAACAAATAAATTTTTTGACACATATTAATAAAGGATAAATCCATCCAAAGCGTACAAGAAATGGTTTTCAGTGCAATCACATATTTGTGCATTCATCACTTCATTCATTCTTAGAGCACTTTCATTATTCCAATAATAA
>PVKH010015279.1:0-16153 GCA_004027955.1 Chaetophractus vellerosus | reverse complement strand
TGGTGAGACCCTATTCACTGAGCTCACTCTTCACCAAGTGAGTGAGGAGGGGGCCAGCTGGGTCTCAGTTTTCTCAAATCTCATGCAAGGGACACCACCACCCCCATCTCTGGGACTCTATGAGACTACGCAAAACATGTTTAGTCAGAAGGAGGATTTGGGTGATATTGGAAAACATTTGAATTTATGAATAACCAGCAAAAATTTATATATAGAAAGAGAATGAGAGGAAGGGCAATACTTATCAATTGTAAATAGGGAATGTTAGATGTGAATATTTTATTATTAAAGTCTTGTTTCAACTTCATCCTCAGAGTTAAATATTGGATCTTTCATTTATTGTGTTAATTAAAATAAGTTGTAGCCTCTCACATTGCTCTTTATAATAAGAAATCATGCAGAGTCATCAGTTTATTTTAGAAGAGAGAATTGAAAAGAGCCAGCCAGCCTTCCCTGGCTTACTGAAGCAAACACTAAAATCCCCTTTCACAGAGCAAATGTGAAGTTCAGTATCAATACACCTGGAATGAGCAGAGACCAGTCATGGGGATTAAAGGGATTTAGATGTTTAAGGTACTTCCATTCAAAAAGATCATTTCCTAATCTCAGACAGGACAGTGGCTGCCTTTCTACCACTTTGGAGGAAGGACATTTTCTGCTTCTTGGTTGAGGTTTTGTTTGAGCACCAAATAGGAACTTGTAGTTTTCAAGGGCAAAGTCTAGATTTATATCAGCACTGGTCATAGATAAAATTAGAACACAGCTTCCAGTGTGGAAAGGAAAAGGACAGAGGAAGATTATTAGCACATGGTCCATGGGGAGCAGAACTTTGCATCCTCAGTCCCCCTCTAGGCTCCATGGTCAAATATTTACCTTTCACTTCATGCTTTGGGGTCCTTATCCCTGGCACTGAATTCCGTTTCCTTATGGGGGGGACTGGGGGGAGGGGAGGATTGACATGCAGCTTTTCAGGCTCCAGCTGGGCCTGGCTTCATAAATACAACTGCTTCCTAATAACTGGTGCTTCCCACTTCCCTGCCATTCCTTGCACAATTTCTTAACATAGAAAATCCTTGGCAGGGCCCCACCTCTGTGTCATGTACCTGGTTGCCTTTCCTCCCAGGCAGGGGCCTGAAACATCACCCATGGACTCTGAATTTCAAAAGAAGAAGACTTATTCCTTATAAAGTAAAGACCCCACACAGTCTTTTCTCTAGATCAACGTGAAGTCCTGGGCCATGTGGTTTGAGGTCCACCATCTCCAGGATCTCAAGTTAACACTCTCAGTTGTGTTGCCACTCATAGTCCTCAAGAGGAGTTTGGCTCTGAGCCCTTAGAGCTTGCAGCCCCCTGGGATGACTGCATCCATTGTCCAAAACTTGTGCTTTGTTTATGTCATTGGGTTCTTGGCAATTCCTGTGAGGAGGGGTTGAATGATAGGACCTGATGGGGGAAGGGAATGCCACTGGGACTGAGGACCACAGTTTTCCAGACACACTTCACCATAAATTAAATTACTGAATGGCTTCCTGTCTGGATGCTGACAGTCCCTGTCCTGAGCTACACCTGTGCCCTCCCTGGCATCCACATGTCTAGGAGCTAAAGGTGTAAACCCTGGCAAAACACAGAGCCCCAGGACCCTGCATCAGGCTCCTGCCTGCCCTAGCTATGGGCTGTGGGGTCACTTCAGGCTGGTTTATCAGGGAAGTAAAACACTATAATCTTAGGTTTTAATTAGGAAATATATCTGAACTAATCCATTTTCTCTGTAAATAGCAGAGTTTCCAGCTCTCTTTATTGAGCAGGCATATAAGTAAGGAAAATCTGGTAGCAATATCCACCACTAATGCCCAGATTGTGGTCTCTAAGTACTATTTTTCATGAAAAGAAAAGAAGGCACATAGGAGGTATGTGTGAGTCCAGGACTTGGCCAGGAAACGTGTGAAAGGTACTTGAAAATCATGGTGTACTGGAAAGCATGAATGGCATCAAAGCCCTCAGGTGGAGTCAAACCATGGCAGGAGCAACTTGAAGGTCTTCTGGCCAAATATTGGTCAAGTTTGGTATCATAATAGCCAAAAAGTACAAACAACTCAAATGCCCATCAAATAAAAAGTGATAAAGAAAAAATGTTCTAGCCATACAATGGGATATTATCAGACATAAGATGTAATGAAGTACAGATACATGCTAGAAGCTAAGGGACGTGAGGAACATTAAGCTAAGTGAAAGAAGCCAGATATTAGAGGCCACTTTAGGATTCCATTTATATGAAGGATCCACACTAGGCAAATCCAGACACAGAAGATAGACTAGTGGTTATTAAGGGCTGGGTTGATGGTGATTGGGGGGAAGGAACTAATATTGGGTCCAGGATTTCATTTGGAATTGATGAAAATATCCTAGGATTATATCATAGTTAAGATTTTACAGCCTTATGAATATACTAAAAAACACTGACTAAGGCCCTTTAAAAGACTGAAGTTATGGCATGTTAATAACATCTCAATAAAAAGTCAATACTGGAAGTCCATAATGTTGTTTGCCTTAAGTGGGACCTGGACAGCTTGGATAATAGACAAACACCTGCACAAATAATGATGGTTTAAAGGAAGCCTCAGGGGCTTTCAGATACTAAAGAAATTGGGGGGAGGCAGTTAGGTGAGTTGCTGCTTCCTTGGCTATGACCTTTCCTCTTAACCAAATCTGCCCCCAAACCCACCCCACTCCTGGGAATGGCATGGTCTCTTGTGTATTTTGTGTGGAGCTCAGAGAGAGTCTTCTCATTACCCTGAGCTTCTATGCAAGCTGTTTGATGTCTTGATGCTTATATGAATTATCCTCATTTGAATTTCATTCCCTTACTCAGAATTCCAAAAATAAGACTGATAAAATAAACACAAAAACATTAAATTCCTACCTGGGAAGTCTTGCTATGTTTTCTAGTTGAGTGGCAAAAATCTCTAGAGAACATAGGCAGTGCCTAATAAAATAAAACAGACCAATACTCAAAGCCCTTTATATTAATATTTCTGCTTAGGAACCTTATTCTTGCAAAATTAAAACTTAGCCTAAGTGTTACCACTGGAAAACCTCGTTACTCAAATGTGACCTCTAAGCCAAACTCATTAAATTTACTCACTACCTTGCTTGCTGCATGGGAAATGATTCCTGTTGTTAAGCCTCCCTGGCACTGACAGATTATTACCAAGTGTAAACCAGTGATGTATTCAGAAAAAGACCTTGACCAAAAGGGGGAAACATTAAATACAAAAGAGTTTTTATGTCTAAGAGATTTTAAACTGAGTTGGAGCTTGTTCCAGAGTTTGCCTTATGCATAAATCAGGCAGATCTTACTAACTGTCACAATAAACAAAATCTCAAACAGGGGTGCTTCTGAGGACTTTAGAGACATCTGGGCTCTATATGCAAGTCAGAGAACCCTAGGAAATCAACACCCCATCAGTGGGCCTTAACTTGGAATATATGACACTTTATTTCCTTGCTGGTACAGAGGTTTATATATCATTTCCCAACACATGATTTTTCTATACATTTTATTTGAACCTGTAATATGCCCTAGATCCATTAAATGTATGTTCCAGAGACTTATATCTTCACTTGGTTCATATTCTGGTGGAACCTGAATCTTAGCAGAGTTGCAGCCAAAACCTACTCTCCAGTACATTGAACTAATCCAGGACAACTCACAAAAGGATGATGGTGGACAATCCCATCGCAAAAATGAAATCCCAAAAATAAAGGATATCTACAACTGAAAGCAAAACAGTTCTTTCCATCTGACACCATAAGGTCTAAATCCCCTCTCAATCTGAATCATAGTAGGCATTGCATTCCCCAAATCCTCAAGACTGAGGAATGAACAAACAGAAGGTGAGAACACAAACATGGACCATAGTAAAATTATTATTGTAATAATGGAAGAACTTGTAACACTGATTTAAAGATAATTGTTACCAGAGGCTTTGAGGAGAGGAGGAAGGAAGAATAAGTGGAACATAGGGTTTTTTTAAGGGCATTGGAATTGTTCTGCAGGATATTGCAATGATGGATACAGGCCATTATATATTTTGTCAAAACATGTAAAATTGTATGGTGCAAAAGGTAAACCACAATGTACACTATAGACCATTTTTAGTAGCAATGCTTCAATACCTTTTCATCAATTGTACAAAATGTACCAAACTCATGTAAAATGTTATAAATAGGGAAAATGTGAGAGGCAGGGGGTGTGGGGTATATGTAATTCCTTATATTTTTGATGTATCTTTTCTGTAATCTAAAACTTCTTTAACAATAAAGTTTAAAAAATAGAAAAAACACAAAAACATATCATTTTGCACAAACTATAATGGCTATTATTTTAAAAGTACAAGTTACATGCATTGGAGAAGATATAGAGAAATAGAAACACTCATTCTTTGCTGGTGAGAATGTAAAATGGTGCAGCTACTGTGGAAGGATTTATATATAGATTGATTGCAAAGGTTTGGAAAGCGATGATGGTGATGGTAGCACATTATTGTGAGTGTAATTAAAAGCACTGAATTGCATTGGTAAATGTGGTTCAAAGGGGAAATATTAGGTCATATGCATTAATAGAATATAATTTAAACATTAAATGCAGGACTGAGCAACACAGTGAACCTTATTGTAGATGATGGACTATAGTTCATAGTACAAGTAAAGAACATTGTCTTATATCCATAACAAATGTACAGCACTAAAAAAGGTGATAATATTAGGGTGGTATATGGGGGAAAGTATACCTAATGTAAACTATGGGCTAAAGCCAATAATACTATTTTAATAATCTTTCATCAATCGTAACAAACTTGATTCTTAATTTTTTTCTTTTTAAAGGATCATTAAATTGCATGAATGTTACATTAAAAATATAGGGTACTCTCATATCCTCACCCGCACTTCCTCCCACATTTTTCCTTATTTACAATATCTTTCATTAGTGTGGTACATTTGTTACAATTGATGAGCACATATTGAAGCATTGCTACTAACCATGGACTATAGTTTGCATTATAGTTTACACTGTGTCCCACATAATTTTATAGGTTATGATAAAATGCATAATAGCCTGTATCCATCATTGCAATATCATGCAGGATGATTCCAATGTCCCAAAAATGCTCCAATGTTACACCTATTCTTCCTTCTCCCTCCCCGCAGAACCTCTGTGGCCACCGCATTTATAGCAATGATAAAAGTGCTTCCATTGCTATAACAGTAATTATTCAATAATAGAATAATAATAAGTCTATTTTAAGCCATTGTTCAACCCCTAATCTTGTGGATTTGGGGATGGTAGTGCACATTACATTTCTAATTGAGAGAGGACTTAGATCCCATGGGGCAGGTGAATGGAACTACCTTGCTTACAGTTGCAGACACTCTGTTCTTTTTGATAAGTGGTGTCCATCATCATCTCTTAAAATGAATTGGGACATTGGAATCATCCCCAGTGTAAAAACCAAACCAATTATGGTATATTGCCTTCACAGTCTTTAGAAAACTAAAACAAGTGAATTGTAAAAATGTTCTATAGCAGTGCAAGGTGTTGATGGATGGATGGCAAATGGGGATCCTGTATTTTATGCATGATTGTTCTATATATCCACAAGTTCCCTAGTAAAACAATTAAAAAAAATCCTTAAGGATTTTAAGTTGAATTTCTGGTTGTAGACAAACAAGATGGAATTAAATAATCCAGTTTAAGGACTACATAAAATATGTATTATCTTTGCTAAGTAATTAACTTTTTAGCCTCATTAAATATCTTGATATAATTGATCATCACTGACTTCTTATTGAAATCAGCACTACATGAGTTTAATAATTAAAAAAATTTGTTTCATGCAGTGTTGCTAAACCTGCTCTATGTAGGAATTTTCTATATCTGACCACATTAGGCCTATGATTTCCTCAAGAATCAACAGAATTCCTCAGACTCTTATATTTAATATAATATCCTATAAGTATCAATTAGAAAACTGGCTTGATTTATTACTCATGAAATCATGACTTTCATTCTGATATAAGTAAGCTTTTCATCTGGCTCACTATGTTTACATATGTGTGCGTGTGTGTGTGTGTGTCTGTAAATATTTCAAGTCTACCAGAAAATGCCAAAATAGGCAAATATTAAATAAAGTCCTGAAGATTCAACTAGTGAAATAGTCCTTAAGGCTTTACATTATGGTAGGTAAAAAGGAAATTCAAGCCTATGTAACTGCTTCTAAAATATTATTTAAGAAAATTTAAGCAATACTAAAATGATTTATATTAATTAATTGTTATATAAATTCCAACTGTGTTATATGTTGATTTTCCTTTAATGTTAATGCCCTCTGTATTAATTTGTGTACACAAAAATTTGAGTATTTTCCAAGTATATGGCAAAAAAAGGTTTTAAAAAATTATGAATAGAGATAATGTAAAGAATTGAAGAGTGACAATAAATAGCTCATTTCTGTGTATTATACATTCTTAACCTAAAGATAATCAAAGTTACCCTTGTTAGCTTCTCAAAATTGAGGACTTTAAGCTGGTTATCCAATTTTCTTATGCAGAGAACATTTAAAAATTTCTGCTCATGAAAAATACTCTATTGTTATGTTGTGGAACTGTGTTTTGACCAGACTGGTGTCTGTAGGTGAACTGGCTCAGGTGCCAAACTTTGCTTTGCCCCATCTTAGAAATTTCTCAGGACTGGGGTGACCTCCAAAGCTCTTTGATAAAAAGCATTTAAATTCACATATAGCTAATACACCAGCATTAGAGACAACAGACTGACAACCATCAGGTTGATATAATGGTAAATTTTACTTATCAACTTAACTGTGTTATTGTGCCCAGTTTTTCTGTCATACAATGGCATAGATGTTGCTGTGAAAATGTTTTATAAATGAATTGAAATCTACAACTTGCTGACTCAATATAAAGCAGATTGCTCTGGTTAATGTAGGTGTACCTTATCCAATTTGTTGGATGCATTAAATGCATAATCTGAGAGTGCCAGAAGGATGAAATTCTGTCTCAAGACTACACCTGTCACTCTGTCCTGAGTTTGCAAACTAAGGATTTCATACTCAAGAATCATTATCACTATTACAGGGATTTCCATCTTCCTGCCTGCCCTTCAGGTTTGTACTTGCAATCCCCCACAATCTCATGAGTCAATCCCTTACAACAAATCATAGATATAATAAATAATATATATGCATATGTATATATATATATACACACACACAGACTACTACATACATATATGCAAACATTCACACACATATATGTATGTTGCTGCTTCTATTTCTCTGGAGAACTCTGACTAGTACAGCTTTAGTTATCAGCAGAGGAACTTAAACTATTGGTTGATTTTTTTAAGTTGGTCCTGGGACTTTTAGAATTGATTCTTAACCTATTCAAATTAAAACAACTCTATACCCAGTGGTAAAGAAGATATTGGCAGCCCATGATGTGATGTGTCAATAGAGCTATGCAAAATATCAGTATTGGACACTTCTAATCAAAGACTTATAAAAGTTTCTGTTGACCAGATACTTCATTTGTGTGAAATTAACAAGTACAGGGATGAAAATATTCTTGCTGTCCTGATTTTGTGATAATCAGGGTAGGACAAACTTTCACTATATTAGAAACCATGCATGTGTCCCCAGACCTAGTTTTTGTCCCTAGTTCTGGCTTTTGGAATGCTGGTGATTAACCAAGTCTGATTTATTGTATGACCATCCCATATGAGAAAAGACTATAAATTTGGGTATTTTTATCAGCCTTAAGAGATATAACAGGGAGACGGATGTGGCTCAGGTGGTTGGGCATCTGTCTCCCATATGGAGGGACCTGGGTTCAATCCCCAGGGCCTCCTGATAAAAAGAAAATAAAAATAAAAATATAGAAGACATGTGTGCTACCAAGTCCCCACAAGCCTTGCAGCAAGATGATGTAACAGGAGCATGACACAAGGGACAGCTAAGATGACACATGACAAAATACCAGCAACTAAGGTGGTGCAGGCAGTAGCATGCCTCTTTCCCACATCAGAGATTCTGAGAATTGAATCCCAGTGAAGACAGGAGGAGAAGGATGAGAAGACAGGGCAGGAAACAGACACAGAGTGATCCAAGGAAACAACACAGAAACAGTAAAAATGGGGGTGGGTGGATAAAAATGGATAAAAGTAAATAAACAAATCCTTAAAAAAATTTATAGGGGAGGAAGATATGGACTATAACTAGTAGTAATACTTTGATGATGCTCTCTCATGATTTGTTAACAAATGTTTCACAACAATGCAGGGTGTTTGGGGGGGTGATGTGTGGGAGCCTTGTATGATGTTATGCATCTTTATTTTGTAAGTTCATAATGTTGCCTGAACAATTATCATTTACATATTTTCATGTATGAATGATATATATCAGTAAATTTTTAAAAATAAAAAAAAACAAATACAGGGAGTTTGGCTTGTGCTCCTAATGTGATAGAGAATGTGACAAAATACAAGGTTGAATTCAGGGCTTTAAATTCCTTGTTCAAGCAAAACCAGCAGGAACATCTTAGAAGTCCTCAGAACAGGAACCAGCAGTGGGAATTCTCAGCCATTGTCCTGGTGACTTTGCTACCTGTGACTATGCAAGCCACATATTTTGTTGCCATTTTCCTCATCCAAGCCATTATACATGGTGCAAAAGGTAAACCATAGTGTAAACTACTGACCAGGATTAGTAGCAAAGCTTTGATATTTATCAATTAAAACAAATGAACCAAACTCGTGTAGGGTGTTATTGGCTGGGGAGGCTGAGGGGGGGATGGAGAGGGGTATGTGGGAATCCCCTATATTTTCTTTGTAAATTTAATTTTTTTTAATTTTAAAGAAGCTTTAGATTACATAAATGTTACATCAAAAATAGAGGGGATTCCCATATAACTCACACCCTCCCTCTCCCCCTTCCAAAATTTTCCTCATTATCAACATCATTCATTAGTGTGGTACATTTGTTACAATTGATGGACACATATTGAAGAATTGCTACTAACCATGGACTACAGTTTCTATGTATCTTTTCTGTAACTTAAGCTTTTTGGAAAATAAAGTGAAAAAATTAGACACTGGGGGATCATACAGGAGATATTGTCAATATACATAAAAGATAAAAGATATTATAGTGATGAAAGGCACAATGCTAAAAATATATTTTTAATTTTTAATTTTTAAATGTTTTATTTCTTTTAAAATATTTTAATTTCATTTTTATTACTTTTGTGGTCTTTGTTTTGCAGAAGCTTTGGATTGCAGAAGGGTTGCAATTGTGGCAGGGAAGGACCACCAGTGTGGGGTATCTGTGGTGAGGAGATGTGTGGGGAGTGGATGCCTGGTGCATGCTTCTGTCGAATATGAATGTGTTTATATGGTCATGGGCTGTGGTCTTGGTGGGTGGAGACCCCCCAAAAAACTGATGGAATATTGAATTCCCATCCTGGGGAATCCCGATGTATTCTATAATAGAGTGGCATGAATATATAGAGTACATGGTTGATGCCTAGCAAAGGAGGACAGACTAATTCAACAGGCCCTTGATATTGATGCTTGTACTTATGATACTTGTTCTTCTGTAATTGAAACTTAGCCTAGTGGTACATATTGACCAAGAGTTCCTCCTGAAAACCTCCTTGATGCACAAATGTAACCTCTCTCAAAGCAAAACTCAACATATAAATTCACTACCTTCCACCAGGCATGGGACATGACTCCCGGGATAAGCCTCCCTGGCACTAAAGAATTATTATCCAGTACCAATTAGCTATGCATATGGAAAAAGACCTAAAACAAAAGGGGGAAATAATAAATACAAATGAGTTTTTATGGTTAAGAGGTTTCAAAGTGAGTCAGGAGGTCATCCAAGTGGTTTTGCTTACACACATTTCAGGAGGATTTCATTGATTGCCACAGTAAACAGTGCCTCAAGCAGGGGTGCTCCTGAGGGCTCTAGAGACATATAGACACTATAAGATGGACAGACACCCCAGGAAATTGTGATCCCACTGCTGGGCCTTACCTTGGAATATATGATAACCTATCTTCTCAATGTAACAGAATTAGATTCAGTTATAATTTTCTTATACATGGTTCTTCAGCTCCTTTTATTTGAACCTAACCTTAGCATTATACCCATTAAATATATATCCCAAAGACATATCTTTCAGCTCTTCATGTGCTGGTTGAGCTCTGACTCTCAGCAGAGTTGCAGCCAACACCTACTCTTGAGATCATTGGCCTCACCCAGGATAAATAACAAAAGAGGATGATGGACAAAGCCCATCTCAAAAAACAGTAAACATATAAATCTGCAAGCAATACAATTCCATCCATATACCCCATGGGATCTAAGTCTTCTCCCAATGGGAAGCAGAGTGGGCATCACCATCCCAAAGTATCCAACATAGAGGAAAGAACATACATATGGAGGGAATGCAAGTATGGACCAAAGTAGACTTATTATTATTCTAGTAATAGAAGAACTTGTAACACTGTTATAAAAACTGTGGTCACCAGAGGTTTTGAGGGGAATTAGAGAGAAGAAAAGGCATAACTCGGGGCATTTTGGAGACATTGGAATTATTCTACATGATATGGAAATGACAGCTACAAACTAAACATGTATAATTCTTCTTTGCATTGAACCATAATGTTGTGAGGTGCAAAGTGTAAAACATAATGAAAACTATAGACTATGGTTGGTAAAAATGCTTCAATGTTTTCATCAATTGTAACAAATGTACTAAACTAATGAAAGAATTTAAAATGGAAGGGGAAAGATTGGGATATATGGGCATCCCTTATATTTTTGATGTAATATTTATGTAATCTAAAGTACTTTTAAAATTAAGGGAAAATGTGGGAATGAAAAGTTATTCGTATGTAATTAGAAATGGATATTTGATAAATTCTTCTTGCAGTGTAATTTGATAATAAATGCTGACTCTTTGTTATTTGCTTCAAAAATTCTTCCCATCTTCTGACAATTTACTCTGAAATATATTTAGTTTTAAAATAATCAAGTTTGTTCTATGAAATTTACAACATGCTTCTTTCTAGTCATGTATTTTGGTTAAATATATTCTTAACCATTTTCTTTTATTCACTCTAAGCAGTTTCCAAACAACCTAAAATAAACTACTAATAAAATATTATCTGCATGTTACATAGAGGTAAAATGTAACAAAAATTTCAAAAGTATTCTGCTGATGTATAATTAAAAATGACAGAAATTTGAAAAACAACTTTTTTGTAGATACAGATATCAACAATCACTTTAGGTAGACAACATTTCTTATATATTATATAAGTTTTAGTAGACTAAAATTGATATGTAGGAGCTTTATTGTAAAATTGATTCATTAAAATTTTTAGTGAACTATTTATCATGGTTTCTATACTTAATATGAACTATTTACTCTACAAATAATAAAATATAATTCTAGATATAAACAAATTATCTGACTATAAGTATAAATTGAATAAAATACATTCTTAAAAAAGATTGATAAACCTAATTAAACAATTCTAATTGTATACCATTCATACAGATACATCTAATATAGACAGATACAGAATATTTAACAATATAAAAAGATATGAAATTATATAAAAATAATGACCAAATAATCTAATAAGTTAATTAGTTTTCCTGACAAAATAAACCTTAGTAATAAAATATCAATTTCACTAAGATAAATATTATTTTATAAAACCATATTTTGCTGGTTGATACAAAAAATCTAAACTTGTTATTCCACCACAAGCAGATTTATGCCCAGAGAGATTTATTGATCCTCCATACCTGAACTCAATGGGCCTCTGATATCTAGAATAGTAAGATAATAAATTTGGGTTCTTTTAAGTCACCAATTGTGTTGTGATTTGTTACAGTAGAAATAGGAAGTGAATACAACATGGAATATTAGTACCATTTGATACAGCTAAGACTAAAGTCTTTTTCCAGTCATCTATTCCAGTAGTAAGAAATATTTTTAGCTGTGTGAGCTGGCATGTTTGGCACAGACTCTGGTAAATGCACCAATATCAAGACATTCAGTCCCATCTAAATGCTTGCCTCCACAGTCTAGGAACCACAGAGTCCATTTAATAACCACACAATGTGAATTTACTTTTCTGTTTGCTTGATTTGGGCAGTTGTGAGTTTTGTAGGCTAAATATTCCCTTTTTGTCATTATCAACCATCTTTGAAGGGCACACTTGGATCTGATTCTTATTTCCAATGTGAATATAATGAGGTAATCCTGGTAAGGCATAATAGTTGACTTCCCTCTGCAAGATTACTTCTTCAGGGATTTTCAGGAAGGAGAGAAGAGCCTCATCATTCAGGCCCAGAGGGAGTGCATCATCTGACAAGAGGGATTTGCTGGAGTTTGGGATTTAAGGTAATTACAGTCCTCAGGCATCCTCTCAGATATTTCCTTTCTGACACTAATGTTCCTGCCCTTTCCCAGTCCATGCACTAACTTCATTAAGCGGCTTGCTTATGATGTTAATTCAACTGGAGATTAGCATAGTTATGGCAGGTTCCACATTTTTAATTTAAGGCTTAATCTGATGGTTCCTAAATATTTAACATCTTCAACACTATTAGGTGCAATCACTTCATTTAATAATCCCTGATTTCCTCAGGTGCTCTATACTGACACTTAGCTCTCCAAAGAATTGTCTCCAATCCTATGCTTTAAATGTGTTCAGACAACAGAACTAATATGAAAATATATTAAATCAAAGCATGTTTGTTCCATTAAATCATTAAATATGACTCTATTTATAAATATATAGGTCTATATGAAAATATGCAGCATCCTGTATTTGAAATAAGATCACTGAATGTGGCTTTTATTTGTGAATTTATTAGAAATTCTTAATTTTGTTTTTAAAATTTGTTTAATACACTATAAGATCCTTATAAGAATCACCATCAAGTCTGTTAAGTTGTACATTTCAGAATCAGTCAATTTTCTTCTTATGCACAGGGATATTTGCCATAATTAATATTCTGTGTAGACAACTCTTATCCTGAATATTTATTTTGCATGTTTTTTGTAAGTTCACAAGTTTTACTGTACACTTATTGTTTATGCATGTTCATGTGTGAATGATATAATTCAATAAAGTAAAAAATGTTTTACAAAGCAACAACTAATCAAAACAAGATACAAGCAGGCAAACCGCCGTGCGGTGAGCTGACTCGGTGGGATGCCGCAGCGGGGGGAGACAAGCAGACACAGAAGAACACAAAGCAAATGAACACAGCAAGAACAAGCAGCAAGGGGGAGATATATAAATAAATAAAAATAAATCTTTAAAAAACAAACAAACAAAAAAAACCCAAGATGGCACCAGCATAAGGATAGACATTTAGCATAGAACAATGGATTAGAATTGAGAGTTCAAAACTAAACCCATCTGGTATGTTCAATTGATTTTGACATGGTGAAAAGTCTATTCAATGGGGAAAAATTAATCTCTTCAATAAATCATGCATGTACAAAGGAATATTCTCAGGAAAAATCATCTGATTTGACCCTGCCTTATACCATATAGAAAACTTAGCTCTAAAAGGACCAAAAACCTCAATGTAAGAGCTAAAACTCTAAAACTCTTAGAAAAAAACATAGGGATTACATGTGGGTTTTTTAAACCTTTTTTTTTATTTTCAAGGAGCAGATTACATAAATGTTACATCAAAAACATAGGGAATTCTTATATACCCCACCCATTTCCCCTCCCGCACTTGCACTCACTAACATCTTTCATTAGTATGGTATATTTGTTACAATTGATGAACACATATTGAAGCACTGCCACTAGCTATGGTCTATACTTTGCATTATGGTTTACACATTGTATTGCACAATTTAATACATTTTGACAAAATATATAATGACTTGTATCCATCATTGCAATATCACGCAGAACAATTTTGATGTCCCCAGAATGCCCCATGTTACATCCATTCTTTACTCTCCCTCCCCTCAGAACATCTGGTAACCACTGTCTTTATATTAATGTTACAAGTTCTTCCATCACGAAAATAATAATAAGTCTACTTTAGTCCATAGTTGCATTCCCAACTTTTTTTGTTCATTCCTCAGTCTTAAGGATTTTAGGATTCTGATGTCCACTCTGCTTCTAAATGAGAAGGGGCTTAGTTCCTGTGGATGGAATTGCCTTGCTTGCTGTTGTAGATGTTCTGTTTTCTGGGATGGGCATTGTCCTTCAGCACCCTTTTATTAGTTGTCTTGGGTGAGTCTAATTACCTGGAGAGTAGGTGTTGGCTACAACTCTGCTGAGATTCAGGGCTCAACCAGCCTATGAACAGCCAGAAGATTTATGTTTCTGGCACTATTTAATTATAGTGCTAATTATAGGTTCAAATAAATGGGCTGAAGAGCCATGTAAAGGAAATTTATAAATGAGTCTATAGTGATTCAATATTAAATCTTTACTATTTGAATTTGGAAATGAATTTGTAGATATTACACAAACACAAAATTTTAAAAACTAAATAAACCTTATTTCATAAAAATTAAATGTTTTTTCTTCAAAGGACACCATCAAGAATATATACAGAAAATATACAAGAATGGGAGAATATATTCTCAAATCATGTATCTGTTAAGGCTCTGGTACTCAGAAAGTATAAAGAACCCATTCATCCCAACAGTAAAAAGGTAGACATCAAATTAAAAATGGTCCAAAGTCCAGAATAAACATTACTCCAAAAAGATATAAAATGACTGACAAACACATGTGAAGATGCTCAATTTCATTAGCCTTAGAGAAATAAATATCATGAGATTGTTTCCTAATAAAATAAAGAAAAACATAAGCATAGAACTGTACATCATAAAGAATGAATCCTAGTGTAATCTATGTAATATAGTTAATAGTATAATTATTATAACATTTTTCAGCAGTTATAACAAAGTTACCCCATTAATACACAATTTTAATAATAGGGAAGGCTGTGTGTGGAAGGAATATATGGTAACCCTGTGCTAGTTCTGCATGATTTTTCCATAAGCCTAAAAATTACCTAATAAAAAATGAGAAAAAAATTAGCAATTAAGAAAAATGGTAACAATGGTTAACATGCACATATAAAGTGCTTTAGCTTCATGGGTTTATTGAACTTGGGTCTATATATTTGCATGTAATTTTAAAAATCAGTAACTCATTTTATCTGTACCTATCTCAATGATGATTATTTTTCTTGAAATGTTAAATGTTTTTCCTGTGATACTTTTATAGTAATTATTCTTAAATTTCCAGCTGTCACTATTCTCCTTTTACAATTACCAGACTTTATTGTCAACACGATATTTGTTGATGAAATTGTATTACCCATTTTCAAAATCTACTTTATTGAGAAGACTTGTTATGGGTTCATTTGCACAGTGGAAGCAGTGTCCATGGTGCCTCAGTACACATGTTCTTCCTTGCTCTTGTGGTCAGCTTTGAGCACCTCTATTATAACATGGACATGCCAGGGATGAAGATGTTCAGGGACTCCTTGAAGTTTCATCTCTACAGTCTATTCTTTTTACCTTTCCCTCCCAAACTGTGATGGCCAAAAGTCTTAGGTTACTTTTGTTTTTTATCCTGGTCAAGATGTTTCATCCACTGCTTCTTGGGAAATCTAAAAACTTAATCACATTTTTCTTATAAATGTTAAAATAAAGATGATTTTCTCCAAGAGTAGCAGTAAGTTTTTCTTTACTTGCAATTTCTAAATGGACTTATAGAAATCTTCCAAATTTAAACTAATTTATTTGGCAATTTTTGTGCAGTCATGGAAGGACATCCCAAATTAAGTGCCCTTAACTGAATTAGAAATCTACTAGGTTCTCATTGCCATGGTGTCAGTTCTGTTGAAGTCTCTGATTTCAATTTTCTAAATTATAGCAAAAACATGGGCCCGGCTAGATAGCTCAGTGGATAAAGAGCTCGCTGGGAAACCACATGGGAGGCCCTGGGTTCGGTTCCCGGGGACCTCTCCTAGCGGGCAGACCGCCTTGAGAATGGCAAGCC
>PVKH010015278.1:0-16154 GCA_004027955.1 Chaetophractus vellerosus | reverse complement strand
TTTTGAAATATACCAAAGATTGGTCGGTCTTTATAAAGGGTATTTATTTGGGGTAGAAGCTTACAGTTACCAGGCCACAAAGCATAAATTTCTTCCCATACCAGAGTCCACGTGTTGGAGGAAGATGGCTGCCGACGTCTCCAGGGTTCAGGCTTCCAGATTCCTCTGTTCCTGGGGCTGCGTTTCTCTCCGGGCTTAGTTTCTGTTTCCTTCACGAGTTCAGCTGTAGACGATGAGGCTTTCTATGCTTTGCATCTCTCCACAAGGCCAGCTGTAGACTATCAGGCGAACGGCTCACTCCAGCATCAGAACTGCTTTTTCAAATCTCCTTCTCCAAAGCTCTGCTCTCTACTTCTCTCTAATCTCTGCTTCTACTTGAGACCACCCCCACCGAGGGGTGGGGCTCAACATCTCACTGACGTGGCAATTAATGCCCTACTCATAACTTAATCATGCCCAGATGAACAGATGAGCTTACAAACATAATCTGATTTATATCTTTGGAAATCATAATTAATTCAAACTCAAACCATCACACCATCCCAGTTGTAAGTATGCACAAAGGTGAGTTCAATCTAAAATTACCATCGGAATAGTAAACCCAGGGAAGGGTGAGGTTAAATCTAGACTAGCAATAAACAGGGGTGGGACCACTCTAGCCAGCCTCAGTAATTTCAAGTATTAACCTTTTGCTATTTTATAACATAAAGGCATCTATATAATGATTTAGTAATTATAATTATTTAATTCTTAACCATCGGTTACAATTCCTCCCCCTCTGTTTTGTAAAATTGCCGATTTTGGGGATAATCTGGACATGGGATCTCTCTGGCTTCTTCAGGCTGAGAAGGGGCATTGACATTATGGAGTAGAGGAAACTGATTGTCATTTTGACCTCCGGGTTTCATGGCTTGTCTGGCATGGGAATAATTCAGAGACTTTCTGAAAAATAAACTTAATATATAAATTGAGAATTATAGGTTTAAATAACCATGTTACTTTGGGGAAATTATTTTATAGCTTTTCTTGGATGTAGCTCAGAGTATTGTTTTAGGCTTTGCCTCCTGTGGCTTTTTAATTTAAAAAATTTTTTTTCCACTAACTGGCTGAAGCCTGCATAAGAGTAACCTCCAGAATAACCTCTCAACTCTATTTGTAATCTCTTAGCCTTTAAAACTTTATTCTGTCCTATTTCTTTTCCCCCTTTGGTCTAATCCCACATTTTGGGGAGGCCACTCCCTGGGAGTTGTCAAGTCCTGCAGTACCAGGAAAAATATCTGGAAGTTAAGTACCATTTTGCCAGGGAAAAATACTTTATCCATAGAAGTCCTATTTGTAGTGAGAGTTTGGCTTATAGTGGCAGGCTACATTTGAGAAATAAAGAGGTTCTCTTTAGATGACTCTTAGGCATTAATTATAGTTAGGTTTAGCTTTGTCATTACAGAAATAAGTTTAATGAGTGCAAGCTTCGATATCAACGGCTCACTTTACTAGCATGTTTCTTTTTTAAAGGTTTACCTTGCAGAGTGCTACTATTTAAATAAGTGGGAGCTCCTATTGTTTGAGAGAGAGAGAGGAATTTCCCAGATGAAGTTTATTATTTCTGTGTTTTCCCCAGTCCTTTAGGGGATTTTGCAAATGTTTTTCTACCTTAAGCCCAAAACACTTTGAAATGCATCAGGGTATTATAACACCTTTATACAGAATGCCACAATCTCATTCACTCTTTTAGGTTTCCTGATAGATATGCCATTTAAATAAGCTGACTAGTCAGGCTAAATTAGGTAGTGCTCCACAGAAACTTAAAGAATTTTCTTGACAAAATAAATTTCTTCTTTCTGGTCCCCATAGTACTTAAAATTTTAAAATACCTTTTTCCTTGTATCCTGATTCTCCTTAGTCTTTAGATTAGCCCCATTTACCTTTTAATTGAAGTCTGATTCTTTTAGTTTCTGTCATTGGGGTGGTTTTTTAGAATTAATGCTACATTTTCAGCACCTTTTAGAGCTGGCTAACTTTAGCTCTGAGTTCCAGGTGTCATATAGGCCCTTAAAAATTCTAGGGCACTATTAGTTTATACACAAAGAGCAAAGCATCTTAGGTTAGAAATTTGTTGAGATCAGAACTCAGGTGACTATGACTGCTGCAAGAGCTGACAATCTTTTAAAATAAAGCTGTTTATAGAGAATCATTAACTATATACCATAGTAAGAGTTTTGTTTCACTTTACTTTTACACTTTTATAAAGATTGTTCATCAACAGGCAAGACCCTTGCCTTGCTTAACCTTTAAAGTGTGTATTTGTTGAAGATGGGGTGACTGCATGCTCTTTTAGAGAAGTATCAGAGCAAAACAGTGTAACTGCAAAGAGATTTGGGTTTTCATAACATCACATTTTTCTAAGAATAACTAAAACTATAACCAACAACATCATCATATAGATCAGTATTAGGATAGAATATAGACGGTGAGAACTTTAGAAGTCTAAGAATTTTTATACAATCCCCAAATATATAAGTAGATTACACATTTAATTTCTCCTTCATGTTTTAGAAAGATACTGTTTACCACAAAGAAACTTCAGTGGTACTGGAAGAAAACTAGTTTTCTAGTAAATTTCCAGGAACCTAAGGTTATCAATGGAATCAAGATTATCTTCCTATTACTATTGTTATCACTACCTGAATATAATTACATGTTTTTGGAACATTGATATCCTGACCCTAAGAATATATTATTTGCAACAACGAGGGTGATTCCTTAAAATGTCAGAGTATAAATGTAATATGGATCTTTGCAAGTATTTAGTGAGTTCCTTTATCAGTAAACATAAGTCTACACATTTGCAGTAGTCTTAGGAAATAAATACTGTGATTATGCACAATATTTTATGACAAAACAGTGTTTTTTTTTTAAAACAGAATGTAAACACCTTTATAAAAATTCTGATCAGAACAAACTTTGACTACAAATTAAAACTGTCAGAATAACAAGCCATTTAAACTTTTCCATAGTTTACAAAAGTATTATATTTCTTATTTTTGGAATATATTTTTCCATTGTGAATTAAAATATAAATATTGATAACATTAATTTTCATAAACATACATATTTAAGCTCCTGACTTTTTATAAGGTGATAGAAAAAATTAATGATATTCTAAAGTGTTTTATTGGAATATTAAAAAGTTGTCAGGTCTGAACATTATATTTAAACAGGCATCTATTTATTTAACTATTTAACAGTGACAAGTAACTTAGTAAAATAGTTTGGAAATGACTTAACTTTCAAAATAGCAGTGGCTCTCATTTTTTTAAAACTTTAAGGATATGATGAAGCCATTCTGTTAAGGCACAGATTCTTTGTTCTTAAATTATATATTGATTATCTAAAAAAGGATTGTTATATCCTACAACCCAAAACAGATCAGTAATTTAAGAAAACTGTGTTACTTTAACAGAGAGAAAAAGTCAAATTTTAGTTTGCATGGGTACACCAGTCAGTAAACAAATATTAGCAGAAATCATAACAGATTGCAGTGGTATCCGACAGGCTTTTCTGCTATAAAGTTCTTTTTGTTATCTATAATACCACCTTTTAGGTTTTTACTTAATAATGGCTTCCTGGAATTAGCTACTTACATTGAAATCTCTCAGTTTAGAAACTGCTTTTATAGACTTCCTGCAACCTATAATTTCCTATAATCTTATATAACCATTTATAATCATATTGACTATTTACTTTACCTTTAGACAAGTTGCACCTTCAAATAAGCTTATTAAATTTACTTCCACTAACCCTTCTACAAATCTCCATATCCATTCAAGTCTTGTACTGCATATTTCCACCCTGATTTTATGAAAACCAGCCATCTTATTTTAGGACAAAATACTCTTCCTTAAAGAAGCTTTCACAAACTTTCTACTTCCTTTTATATCCATTTGAGCCTTGGTTTATATCCCATATTCTGTTCTGTGAAAAACTAGTTGTTTCATTTTAGGCACAACACTTTTGTTTTTTTCTGTTTTGGTCTTTTCAATTTATTTATTTTTATTTTTTATTTTTAAAGAAGATTTAAATTACATAAATGTTGCACAGAAAATATAAGGAATTCTCATATACTCCTCCCCCCTACTCTCCCACTTTTTCCCACATTAACAACATCTTTTTAGTGTGGTACATTTATTACAATTGATGAACACATGTTGAAGCATTGCTACTAATTATGGTCTATAATTTCCATTATAGTTCACACTTTGCCCTGCACTATTTTATAGGTTTTGACAAAATGTATAAAAGCTTCTACTCATCATTGCAATGTCATGCAAGACAAATCCAATGTCCCAAAAATGTCCCCATGCCACACCTATTCTTCCCTCCTCCTCCTCCTCCTCCTCTCAGAACCTCTGGTCACCACTATCTTTATATCAATGATATAAAGTCCTTCCATTGCTAGAATAATATTAAGTCTACTTTAGTCAATAGTTGCATTCCATATGTTTGTTCATTCCTCAATCATGAGGATTTGGGGATGGTGATCCTCAGTCTTTTTCTGATTGAGAGCGGGCTTAGATCCCATGGGGAAGATAGATGCAACTGTATTGCTTGCAGTTGTAGATATGCTCTTTTTTCTTGGGCTGGGCATTTTCCATCATCATCCTTTTGTTAGATGTCCTGAGCAAGTCTAATAAACTGGAGAGTAAGTGTTGCAACTCAGCTGAGATTTAGGGCTCAACCAGCATATGAACAGACCAAAGAGTTAAGTCTCTGGGACATATATTTAACAAGTATTGTGCTAATTATAGGTTCAGATAATAGGGGTAGAAGAGCCATGTGTAAAGAAACTCTGTTACATTGGGGCGCATATACTCCAAGGTAAGGCCCCACTGACAGGGTGCCAAATTCTTGAGATTCTTTGCCCTGCCTATAATGTAGATGTCTCTAGAGCTCTCAGGAGAGCCTGTTGTTTCAGGCACTGTCTACTGTTGCAGTCAATGAGATCCTGCTGAGAGATGCATAAGCGTAACCTTTGGAATGAACTTCTGACTCACTTTGAAAACTCTTAACCATTAAAAATCATTTGTATTTAATATTTCTCTCTTTTGGTCAAGGTCTTTTTCCAAATGCATTGCTAGTTAGCACATGGTAATAATCCCTTGGTGCCAAGGAGGCTCATTCCTGGGAGTCATGTCCCATGCTGGGGGAAAGTAGTATGTTTTTATGCTGAGTTTGGCTTAGAGAGAGGCCACATCTGAGCAAAAAGGAGGCTTTCAGGAGGCAACTCTTAGGTGCCCCACAACACTAGACTAAGGTTCAATTTCAAAAGCAAAGGCTCATAAGCATATTCATCAATATCAAGGGCCTATCAATAGATCATCCTACTTCACCAGTCATTTCTCCTGCACTTGGGGGACTGTTGCTGCTCCATTAGAGAATGTGGCAGATCTCTCCAGGATGGGAATTCAATATTCTCTCTGTTATTGTATGAGTCTCCATCCACTGTGACAATGCCCTATAAACATTTGAACATATTTATATACCTTATATGTATGCCCAGGTGAACTTCCTCCCATGTAACTCCATCACTGACACCCCACACCAATGATCCACCCCTGCCCCAGTTGTAACCCTTCTGTGGTCCAAAGCTTCTTCAAAAATGAAGCCATTAAAATAGCCAAATACAATTAATAGGAAAATGAAATAATAATGATAGGTTTAAATATAATAAATGAGATACATAAAAATTTTAAAATACATAAAATGCATAAAAATGAAATAAAATTAAAGGATTGCAACATTAAAAAGTAATGAAAAATATTTAAATTTTTTTTGACATTTTGCCTTTCATCACTGTAATATCTGGTGTCCTACCTGTACAGTGGCATTTTCTTCCATTTATTCCCCAGTGTCTTACTATTTTTCATTTTGTTTTCAAAGAAGTTTGAGGTCACAGTAAAGTCACATACAGAATACAGGGGACTCTCATATACCAACATCCTCCCCTTTTCCCCCTTCCCGTATCAATACCTTTTTATATGTGGATGGTACTTTTGTTATAACTAATACGCAAATAGTGAAACATAGCTACCAAACATGGTCAATGATTTACATTATGGTTTACATTTTAGACCGTACACTTTTATAAATTTTGATAATATTTGCCACTCTATTAGAGAATGTAGCAGGACTTCCCAGGATTGGAATACAATATTCTTTCAGTTATTGTTGCATCTCCACCCATGGAGACTATGCCACATAACCAATTGAACATATTTATGAGGTATAGAGGTATGCCCCAGGTGCACTCGTCCCACACATACTCCCATCAATGACACCCCACACCAGTGATCCTCCCCTGCCACAGTTGTGGCCCTTCTGCAATCCAAAACCTCCCCAAAAAGAAAAGAAAAACATAAGCAAAAATAAAATAATAATAAATTAAAAATTAAATACAAAAATAAAAAATTAATAAAACAAAAATTTTTTCATTGTGCTGTTCATTACCATAAGACCTGTTATCTTTTCCGTACAGTGGCAGTTTCTTTTATATGTTCCCCCAGTGTCTTATTTTTGTCACTTTATCTTCAAAGAAGCTTTATGTTATAAAAAAGTCACATAGAAAATATAAGGAATTCCCATATATCCAACCCCCACTCCCACTCTCCCCTATTAATAACATTTTACATTTTGTGGCAGTTTAATATTGTTTATGAATTCCAAAAAAGAGATATTGATTATGTTTGTAAACTTGTCTGTTCCCTGGGCATGATATCCTTTGATTGATTGAAATTCAAATGCTTTACATTTACTTGATTAAATCAAGATTAGGTCTTTGATTCAACCATGTCATTGACACTATAGTCAGAGCAGATAACTCAGGACTTTGATGCCTTGCCAGATGGCGCTACTTTGGAATTTATGCTCCCCTGTGTGACAGAGATGGACTTAGTTGTGGTTTCCCTAAATTAATGATATTTTATGTAATAAATGTTTTTTTTTTTCCTTTCCTTCATAGGAGGTTAAAATCACTTTTTTTTCTCATACCTGGTAACTTTCTACATTATTAGTTACATCTAAGAGATTGCCTCTATGTTTTGGGGATTTTCTAAATATAGAATCCTGCCATATGTAAATGAAGATGATTTTACTTCTTCTGTTTCAATTTGAATGCCTTTTATTTCTTTTTCTTGTCTCATAGCTCTAGCAAGCACTTCCAGTACAATTCTGAATAACAGTGGAGAAAGTGGTCATACTTGTCATATTGCTGCTAATAGGAGGAAAGTTTTCAGTCTTTCACCATTGAGTATAATGGTAGCTATGGGTTATTTATAAATGCCCTTTACCATGTTAAGGAAGTTCCTTCTATTTCTAGATTTATGAGAGTTTTTATCATGAAAGGGGATTGAATTTTGTAAAATGTTTTTATACATCAAGTGAGAAGATTATGTCATTTTCCCTTTACTCTGTTAATTGATTGATTAATTTTCTTATGTTGAACCACCCTCTCATTCTTGGAATAAATCTCACTTGGTCCAAATTCTGTTGCATTTGGATTGCCACAATGTTATTGAGGATTTTTCCATCTATATTCATAAGGAATATTGGCCTATAATTTTCTTTTCTTGTACTGTTTTTATATGACTTTGGTATCAGGGTACTACTGACCTCATAGGATGAATTAGGGAGTTTTCTCTCCTCCTCTATGTTTTGGAAGTATGCTAGAATGATTGATGTTAATATTGTAAATGTTTATTAGAATATGCCAGTGAAGCCACCTTGTCCTGGGCTTTTCTTTGGTGGGAAGATTTGTTTATAGAATAGTATTATAGTCCTTTTTATTCCTGTAAGTTCAGTAGTAATGCTTTTACTGAACTTAATTTAGTTATTCATGTTTATCTTTTATTTCATCTCTCTAACTAAAGGTTTGTCATTTTTGTTGATCTTTTCAAAGAACCACTTGATTTAGTTCACTCTATTGTTTTTCTCATCTCTATTTCATTTGTGTCCACTCTTATTTTTATTATTTCCTTCCTTCTGCTAGCTATGGCTTTGGTTTGCTCTTCTTTTCATAGTCCATTAAATGGGAAAATTAGGTTATTTGAGACTGTATTTCTTTTTTGATGTAGGTGTCTATTTCTATACATTTCCCTCTGAAGACTGCCTTCATTTTACCCCATAATTTTGGTATGTGTGTTTTCATTTTCATTCTTCTCTAAGTATTTTCTAACTCTTGACTTTTTACCCATTGATTGCTTAAAAATGAGTTGTTTAATTGCCACATACTTATGAATTTTTCAATTTTCCTTGTCTTATTGATTTCTAGATTCATTCCACTGTGACCAGAGAAGAATTTTTTTTCACGTCTTGATTTCAGTCTTTTAAAATGTATTGAAACTAGTTTTGTGGCCTAAAATATGGTTTATCCTGGAGAATGTTCCATGAGCACTTGAGAAGAATGTATTCTCCTGTAATTTAATGGAATTTTATTGAGTTGTCTGGTAGGTCTAGTTGTTTTATAGTTGTTATTCACATCATCTGATTACTTATTGATCTTCAATCCAGTTGTTCTATGCATTATTGAATGTAGGATATTGAAGCCTCCAACTGTTATTGTAGAACTGTGTATTTTCCCTTTCACTTCTAATAAAGTTTGCTTTACATATTTTGGGGATCTGTTATTAGGTGCATAACTGTTATATCTTCTTCATGGATTTATCCTTTTATTAATACATAGTGTCTTTCTTTGTATCTTTTAATAACTTTTTAACTTGAAGTCTACTTTGTCTGATATTAGCATAGTGACCCCACCTTGCTTTTTGTTATTGTATGCATGAAATATATTTATACATCCCATCACTTTCAATCTATTTTTATCTTTGAAACTGAAATGAGTAGATGGTATTGTAGAATACAGTATTGTTGTTTTTTTCCTATATGTCCGTCACAACCTTTTGATTGGTGATTTTAATCAATTTATACTTAAAGTAATTATTGATAAGGAAGAACCTCTTCTTCCATTTTACTATTTGTTTTCTGTGGATTCTTTTTGTCCCTCATTCCCTCCATTAGTGCCATATTTTGGGTTTTGGTTGCTTTGAATTTTTTCTATTCCACTTTGATTCCCATCTTTTTTCTTATTGGGTATTTTTTAAGCTATTTTCTTAGTGATGACCGTGGAGATTAGGATTAACATCTTACATTTGCAATAACAGAGTTTAATTTGATACCAACTTACCTTTAAACATGTGTAATATCACTGCTTTTGTATAGTTCTGCCCCTTTATGTTTTTCTTTCACAAATTACATTTTTGTACATTGTATACCCAATAACATAGATTTATAATTACTTTTATACATTTTTCTTTTAAATCAGGTAGGAAAGATAAAGCGGAATTACAAACAAAAATTATAATAATACTGATTTTTATATTGCCTATGTAGTTACATTTACTGGAGATCTTTATTTACTAAAGCAGTTTTTTTAACAAATCAAATCTTTGGGCTGCTCTGCCCTCTCCCCCACCCCAGGAGCAGGTGGCATTGGAACCTGGCTCCAGCCATCTAGCAGTGGCCTCTCAAGATGGGTTGGGAGGGCCCCCAAGGGACTTGTGTTTTCTGAGGGTGGGCTCCTCCTCTTACCCGCCCCCCCCCCACTCCCTGGCCAGGCCTCACCCTTGTATTGAAATTAAACGTTCATCTTTCAAAAGTATAAAAACATCCAAAGTACTCATCCAGTTTTGAATTAATGTGTAGTGTCCTTTCATTTCATACTGAAAGACACCCTGTAGCATTTCTCATAGGTCAGATCTACAGGTAGCAAACTCTTTCAGTGTTTGTTTATCTGGGAATGTCTTAATTTCTTCTTCATGTTTGAAGGATAGTTTTGCCAGATACAGAATTCTTGGTTGATAGTATTTTTCTTTCAGAAATTAAAAAATGCCATCCTACGGCCTTCTGACCACCACAGTTTCTGATGAGAAATTGGTCGTTTATTTTATTGAGAACTCTTTCTCTTTTCTGCTTTCAAGGTTCTCTTTTTGCATTGGGTTTCAACAACATGACTTTGATGTATCTCAGTATGGATATTTTGGGTTTATGCTTCTTCAAATTTGTTGAACTTCTTGGATCATGTCTTTCCTCAAGTTTGGGGACATTTTGGTTTCTTCATATATATTTCGTCCCCTTTCTTTTTCTCTTTTCCTTCTGGGACTCTCATGCTGTTCATGATGGTCTGTTCACAAGTCCTTTAAGTTCTGTTCATTTTTCTTCTTTTCTTTTTTTTTCTACCCCTAAGACTCAATAATTTCAATTGTCTTATCTTCAGTTCCACTGATTTTTTCTTCTGCATACTTAAATCTTCTGCTAAACCACTCCAGATAATTTTTGTTTTACTTTTCAGCACCAGAATTTCCATTTGGTTCCCTTTTATAATTTCTTTCTCTATATTGATTTTCTCATTTTGTTCATACATTATCCTCTCAGTTTTAGTTCTCTGCCCCTGTCTTTTTGTATTTTTTGTTTATTCTTTGAGTATATTTAAGACCGTTACTTTAAAATCTTTGTCTTTTAAGTCCAATGGCTGGGTTTCCTCAGGGACAATTTCTCTCAATAATTTTTTTCCCTTTGAATAGGCCATATTTTCCTATTTCTTTGTATGCTTTGTGAGTTTTTGTTGAAAATTAGATATTTCAATATTATAATGTGATAAATTTGTAAATCATATTTCTTCCTTCTTCATGGTTTGTTGTGTTTAATTGTTGAAGACTGCAGTTGTACATTTGTTTACTGATTTTTCCAAACTATTTTGTAAAGACTATCTTAATTGTTGTATGTTGTCACTGAAGTCTTTGTCCCTTTAGTTTGTGTTCAGTGAGTGCTTTGACAGATTTTCTTGATCTCAAGAGCTAAGAACAAGGAAGAACAACACAAATAATACACCTCTCTCAGTCTTTCCAACTTGGCTCTTTGATGGCATATTCCTTCAATTCTCAGCCAGACTATTTACAACTCTGCTTTAGAATTCACTTCATCACTCTCTGAGCCACATTTAAATTGCCTTTTTCTTGATTCAGCATATGATTGTTTGCTGTAAATCTTTGAGCGCTTTCCAGAGTTTTGACAGAGTTGGTTCTGATAGTTTCTGCTTGCTTTTCAATGTTTATGTATAGGAACCAGGATTTAGAGGCTTCCTATTTTACCATTTTGTTTTGACTCAATAACCAATGTTTGTAGGAAGCTAACTTCAATTATGAGTAAGATAAATTTGACATTCTAATAGGACATACTTATATATTACATTCAATTTATGTCCATTTGAAACTCAGAAGAATGAGGCTTGGGAGCCATTGTTATATAGGTGACAAAAAAAAAAGAAACAAACAAAAAAAACTATCAAAAATATTGAGATTTTCTAAGAAGGGTTTAAAGGTGAAAAAAGCCTTGGGCTAATAACAGTGTTAATAAAAACATTGGAAATCACTAGTAGTTAATGATCAAGTGATTTCCATGACAATGTTTCTGAAACTAGGATTCTATCTCTTTTATCATGTTAAAAATGTATCCTTAAATATTTGTGACTTTTTCTGTTCCATAAAAATGTGTTTTTATGGTGGAAATTTAAGAAACTTCTGAGTTATATGGTGAATAGTAATGATATTTACAAGATTATTTTTGCTTTTAGCCACCTAATACTTTTTTATTTCAGTAAATTGTGTTATTTTTCATTAATTTTCAAATCATGAAACAGCATATTGTTTGTAAAATTTGATGACTTCTGTAAATGAGATGCAGTGTTTTTAAAAGTTTAGTTTAGAGGTTGTTTTAGTTTCCTAAGCTGCTCAAGTAAATACCGTGAAATGGGTTGGGTTAAACAATGGGAATTTATTCACTCATGGTTTGAAGCTGGAAAAAGGTCCTAATCAAAGTATTATCAAGGTAATACTTTCTTCCCAACTGCTGTAGTGTTCTGAGGTTGGGTGCTGGTGACCTTTGGTCCTTAGCTTGCCAAATGTTAAGTACATAGTGGCATCTCCTGATCTCTCCCTTCTCCTCTGGGTTCTATTGATGTTCTCCTTCTTGCTTCCTGTGTCTTTTTTTTCACTCTGCCCAAATTTCATTCTGCTTATAAAGGACTCCAGTAACAGGATTAAAACATCCTGATTATGCTGGGCCATACCTTTACTGAAGCAACCTTATCAAAAGTTCCTACTTACCATGGATTCACACCTACAGGAATGGATTAGAGTTAACAAAATATTTTTCTGGGTTGTATACACCTTCAAACCATCACAGAGGTTTAATGTGGGACCCAGGGGGGGCAAGTCGAAGCCAGGACTTCTTTATAATACTTAAGGGAAAATGCAAAGAAATTCTTTGTTATCCTCTCAATTTCAATAGAGAAGCCAATCGAGCAGAAGTCTAAGGCAGAGCATTAAACATGTGGAAAACGAGTTTGGGGGCAAAGCTGCCATGGGCAGGGCAAGGCGCCATGAGCAGGGCAAGCCGCCGTGAGCAGGCAGGCCGCTGCATGGTGAACTGACTCGGCGGGTTGCCGCAGTGGGGGGAGATAAGCAGACACAGAAGAACGCAAAAATGAACACAGCAAGAACAAGCAGAAAGGGGAGGATATATAATAAATTTTTTAAAAATGAGTTTGGCTTTATGAATTTCTTTATTTATTATTCTTGACTTCAAGGTAAATTGAAACTGTTAGGAATTAAAAATGGGTTTAGATAGGAGAAATCTCAAATCATAATTTATAGGTAACAAAGCCAGTTCACACATTTCACCTTTTTTTAGGAACATCTGGCCACATTATATATATGATGTGTTTTGTGAAAGGGAAGCAGAAAGAAAGTAATTTCTATTTCAAGGGAAAAAATTAAAGACTCAGGGAGATGAAGTGAATTATCCATATTATGAGAATTTAAAATATGACAGCATAAGCTTACATCTGTGCTTTATTCTTAATCAGTGTTTTGTGTTACATTGTGCTGTATATATTTCAGCTGAATAAAATAGAATTGAATCACAGGGGCGGGGTAAAGCTCCAAAGAAATGTTGTAAAAGGTAGATTAAGTTTTCCTTAAGATAAGTTTCTTGGTTGCAACTTCCCCCATAGGGTCTAATATGATTTAAAATAAGTATTTTAGCATAATATAAAGTTTTCTATAAACTTCACAAGAGTTAAAGAAACATCTCAGTTGGTACTAATTCATATTAATTGCCCTATCTAATTTGTCTTCAGGGGATACTACAAGAAAATGAACTCCTATAAAGAGCCAATTCAGTTTGTTCTCAGAATTATGAGCTGCAATAGCAAATGCCAACAAATATGGACTATTTGTGTCTTAAACTATGAAAATATTCTATGAACCTGCAATAGTTAAATGAGTGAAGCCTGAGAGAAGAAAAGTTGGAAAATAAGCACAGAAATTAACACATATATGTATGGTAACATATTAAATTAAAAAAAAAAACCCAAGATATTATGAAAAGGAAATAAGTTGCTTAATACAAGCTCTATTTAGAGTTTACTTTGTGTTGTTCAGTTGTTGAACAAAAACAAAATCATTCATGAATTAAAGATTAGTGTAAAAATTCATGTGGTTTTATGACAATAAGATACAACTGTTGACTAACAAAATTGTTGTTTTTCTTTATTTTGATAGTACAGAATAGAGAAATTTTGGAAGTTTGAATAGTAAAAATGTGTTAGATGAAATGATATTATTCATGAAATATACAGGACAGACCATTATCACCAAATTCTTTTTCTATTAGTATAGTAAGCAAAAATGCCTATACAGCTGTGGATATACATAAGTGTTTATTGCATCATGAATATGAGTAAAAATTATATTAAAAGGAAAATGATCAAATTAGTCTTGATATTTCTCTTATATACAAAATGAAAGAATTTTTAAAAAAATGAGATCCCAAAAGTTTTAATTTACAGTGTTGTCCATACTATAACATTAGGTGAAATATTGCTGCAAAAATGTTCATGATATGATCATATTTTATTTAAAATATCTCTACATGAATTCAGGTATATAAAATGTATGGATATCATATCACTTAACAGTGGTTAACTATGATGAAAAAATGGGAAGGCAGAGAAAGAAACATTTTGCTTTGAGATTTTAAAATAAAACTTGTATCAATGAACATACAAACATATTATTCAAAGGGAAAAATTCTTTGGATTTTTCATAGTATGCGGCTTAATTTTGGTTAACTTGTTAATTGTTCTTTCATATATACAGGCTCGGAACTACTTTCCTATATTTAAAAGGCCCTATATAAACTTTTGATTGGCCATGTTTAATAAACATAACACAAATGCATTAATATGTACACAAATATATGGTTAGGAAAATAGATACAGCTATAGACAGCACTGCACTCAATAACTACAGAATTCACATTGCTTTGAATGGAACATTGGGAATTTACAAACACTAATCACAGAATTTGTCATGAGAAAAGTTTATATTTGTATTTTTAAATGCACTAATAAATAATGCAAAAATATAGATATGATTTTTCTAATCAAATACAACAGGAACAATGATGATTTTCAAAATGAAAACAATAGTGATTGTGATAAGGGCAATGATATTATCTGTATTGAGTCCTTACGAGTGACCAAGCCCCATTTGAAGAGGCTTAGTTAAGTTTAACTATATTACACTAAAAAAATCACATCTCTATTTCTCAGGGAGGCATATGTTGTTTTCTCTATTTCAAACATAGGTTCTTGAACTTGTGACAATGAATTGTTTTCCCACCTCATATAGTTAGGAAATGGCAAACTAATGTTTTGAGCCAAATCTATGTGACTCTAGAGCACATGCATATAAACCAACAGCGTTGATGACTATTTTCAAAATTAAATCTTTTTCTATCAACTGTTGGTACCCACTGGACTACTTGCCCTCAGTTACAATGGGTTTTCAAAATAAAGTTTCTCTAAAACATATTAACATTAGTGTACAAGAATTTTAATGCAGAATGAATTTAACAATGCCCTAAAAATTGGTGGGGGAGGCAGGAATTTACATTTTCAGCAGCTGACCTGCTCTTCTCTTTCTATGAAATTCTTCTGCCTTTTGACTACAGATCAATAACCTAAAGAATTCTTTAACTCCATCTATATATTTATTAATTTACTTATAGAGCATAATGACAACCAAAGCCATTGCCTAGAGATACAGAATACATGGGGACAAGTTGGAAATCATAAAGGGAAATATTTGAATGAAAAGTGACAGAAGAATCATCTTTGAATAGAGCTTGACTGACATAATCAGGATAGCCTTCATGAAGAAGTAGATATTTATTCAAACTTCAGAATATTTGACATGAGGGAGATATTCAAGACAGATTTTGATGAGACAAAGTAATAGGAAAGAAAATTTTATAATTGGAGAGACTATGTGGAGGGACTAAAAAATTACATTAGGGAGGTTGGTTTGGTGCTCTATATAGAGATAAATCAATTTAAGTATCATGTTCCACTGTGATCTGCTGAAGGGTCTCTAGTTCTGGCTTCATGTGATGAGAGGACATATTCCTAGAGGTAGGGATTTAATCTTTCAACATCCTATCTGCTCCTCGTTTTCAACTTCTTCTGACTTCCTTCTGACCACAGGTCAACAAACTCTGGAATTCTTTAAGATATTTAAGTTATTCAACAAGCATGACATCCTAAAGCATTGCCTGGAGATTCAGATTACAAAGGGTCAAAAGATGAGCCATTAAACCCACAAAAGGGGCTATTTCAATCAAAATTCAAGTCTGGTCTTTGAAACAAAGCAGTTTTACTGCCTGAACTCTAATCTGCTTTGTCTTCACCCCATAGACAACTGTATTGAGGAAAGGTGGAACCAGCAGGTAAAGATTGGACAAAGTGATATGTATATATGATGGGATATAAGATCCAGTTCTGTGAGTAAAAAAGGAGAAAAAAGCCAGGAGATAGAATTGGAAGAAGACACATATGTGGGGGATACATGTATTAAATGCTTTAAGACGAGCCTCTTTCTGGGGCAGGTGGAAGACAGTGATAAATATTTGGATGTAGGAGAGAGTGATCACCATGAAGTCAAGCCCACCAACAATGAAGGCTCCAAGGAGCCCATAGACTTTAT